>ONZH01001033.1:0-70952 GCA_900303285.1 Rhinella marina
ACATTATTTTTAGTTTTATATTATTATTATTATTATTATTATTATTATTATTACACTAATTTTTTTATACCATATTATATTTATCAGGCCGAACTGGATGGAAGATGTCTTTTTTTTGGCCTTATAAACTATGTTACCATACATTATTACTGTTATTATTTGATCACCATTACTTTTATTATTATTACATGGTTTCTAAATTACAACGTTTATTTATTCTACACTTTGCTGTAGATTGCATTAATGTTTTCTATTCATTCCGCTTGATTATTATTACCTGTATGTGTTCAGGGGTCTGGTGTGATCTGTATTCATGTATGGGTCTGTATGTGTTCGGGGGTCGGTGTGATCTGTATTCATGTATGGGTCTGTATGTTCGGGTCCGGTGTGTGCTCTGTAGTCATGTATGGGTCTGTATGTGTTCGGGTCCGGTGTGTGATCTGTAGTCATGTATGGGTCTGTATGTGTTTGGGGGGTCCGGTGTGATCTGTATTCATGTATGGGTCTGTATGTGTTCGGGGGTCCGGTGTGTGATCTGTAGTCATTTGGATGTCTGTATGTGTTCGGGGTCGGTGTGTGATCTGTAGTCATGTATGGGTCTGTATGTGTTTCGGGGGTCGGTGTGTGATCTGTAGTCATGTATGGGTCTGTATGTGTTCGGGGGTCCGGTGTGATCTGTAGTCATGTATGGGTCTGTATGTGTTCGGGGTCCGGTGTGTGATCTGTATTCATGTATGGGTCTGTATGTGTTCGGGGTCCGGTGTGTGATCTGTATTCATGTATGGGTCTGTATGTGTTCGGGGGTCCGGTGTGATCCGTAGTCATGTATGGGTCTGTATGTGTTCGGGGGTCCGGTGTGTGATCTGTATTCATGTATGGGTCTGTATGTGTATGTCCGGGGGTCGGTGTGATCTGTAGTCATGTATGGGTCTGTATGTGTTCGGGGGTCCGGTGTGTGATCTGTATTCATGTATGGGGTCTGTATGTGTCGGGTCCGGTGTGTGATCTGTATCTCATGTATGGGTCTGTATGTGTTCGGGTGGTCCGGTGTGATCTGTATTATGTATGGGTCTGTATGTGTTCGGGGTCCGGTGTGCTCCGGTGTAGTAGTCATGTATGGGTCTGTATGTGTTCGGGGGTCCGGTGTGTGATCTGTATTCATGTATGGGTCTGTATGTGTTCGGGGGTCCGGTGTGTGATCTGTAGTCATGTATGGGTCTGTATGTGTTCGGGGGTCCGGTGTGATCTGTAGTCATGTATGGGTCTGTATGTGTTCGGGGGTCCGTGTGTATCTGTATCATGTATGGGTCTGTATGTGTTCGGGGTCCGGTGTGATCTGTAGTCATGTATGGGTCTGTATGTGTTCGGGGGTCCGGTGTTGATCTGTATTCATGTATGGGTCTGTATGTGTTCAGGGGTCCGGTGTGTGATCTGTATCATGTATGGTCTGTATGTGTTCGGGTCCGTGTGTGTGATCTGTATTCATGTATGGGTCTGTATGTTTCGGGGTCGGTGTGTGATCTGTATGTATGGTCGGGGTCCGTGTTGTGTAATGTGTCTGTATGTGTTCGGGTCCGGTGTGTGATCTGTAGTCATGAATGGGTCTGTATGTGTTCGGAGGTCCGGTGTGATCTGTAGTCATGTATGGTCTTGTATGTGTTGGGGTCCGGTGTGTATCTGCATGTTTGGGTCTGTATGTGTTCGGGGTCCGGTGTGTGATCTGTAGTCATGTGTGGTCTGTATGTGTTCGGGGGTCCGGTGTGGTATCCGGGGTGGTGTGATCTGTATTCATGTATGGGTCTGTATGTGTTCGGGGGTCCGGTGTGTGATCTGTATTCATGTATGGGTCTGTATGTGTTCGGGGTCGGTGTGTGATCTGTATTCATGTATGGGTCTGTATGTGTTCGGGTCCGGTGTGTGATCTGTAGTCATGTATGGGTCTGTATGTGTTCGGGGGTCCGGTGTGATCTGTAGTTCATGTATGGGTCTGTATGTGTTTCGGGGGTCCGGTGTGATCTGTAGTCATGTATGGGTCTGTATGTGTTCGGGGGTCCGGTGTGTGATCTGTATTCATGTATGGGTCTGTATGTGTTCGGGGTCCGGTGTGATGTATCATGTATGTCATGTGTTCGGGGGTCGGGTGTGTCTGTATGTATGGTCTGTATGTGTTCGGGTCCGGTGTGTGATCTGTATTCATGTATGGGTCTGTATGTGTTCGGGGGTCCGGTGTGTGATCTGTATTCATGTATGGGTCTGTATGTGTTCGGGGGTCCGGTGTGTGATCTGTATTCATGTATGGGTCTGTATGTGTTCGGGGTCCGGTGTGTGATCTGTAGTCATTGTATGGGTCTGTATGTGTTCGGGGTCCGGTGTGTGATCTGTAGTCATGTATGGGTCTGTATGTGTTCGGGGTCCGGTGTGTGATCTGTATTCATGTATGGTCTGTATGTGTTCGGGGTGGTGTTGATCTGTAGTCATGTATGGGTCTGTATGTGTTCGGGGGTCCGGTGTGATCTGTATTCATGTATGGTATGTCTGTATGTGTTCGGGGTCCGGTGTGTGATCTGTATTCATGTATGGGTCTGTATGTTTCGGGGGGGTCCGGTGTGTGATCTGTATTCATGTATGGGTCTGTATGTGTTCGGGGGTCCGGTGTGTGATCTGTATTCATGTATGGGTCTGTATGTGTTCGGGGGTCCGGTGTGTGATCTGTAGTCATGTATGGGTCTGTATGTGTTCGGGGGTCCGGTGTGTGATCTGTATTCATGTATGGGTCTGTATGTGTTCGGGGGTCCGGTGTGTGATCTGTAAGTCATGTATGGGTCTGTATGTGTTCGGGGGTCCGGTATGTGATCTGTATTCATGTATGGGTCTGTATGTTTTCAGGGTCCGGTGTGTGATCTGTAGTCATGTATGGGTCTGTATGTGTTCGGGGTCGGTGTGTGATCTGTATTCATGTATGGGTCTGTATGTGTTCAGGGTCCGGTGTGTGATCTCTAGTCATGTATGGGTCTGTATGTGTTCGGGGTCCGGTGTGATCTGTAGTCATGTATGGGTCTGTATGTGTTCAGGGTCCGGTGTGTGATCTGTATTCATGTATGGGTCTGTATGTGTTCGGGGGTCCGGTGTGTGATCTGTATTCATGTATGGGTCTGTATGTGTTCAGGGGTCCGGTGTGTGATCTGTAGTCATGTATGGGTCTGTATGTGTTCGGGGTCCGGTGTGTGATCTGTAGTCATGTATGGGTCTGTATGTGTTCGGGGGTCCGGTGTGTGTGATCTGTAGTCATGTATGGGTCTGTATGTGTTCGGGGGTCCGGTATGTGATCTGTATTCATGTATGGGTCTGTATGTGTTCGGGGGTCGGTGTGTGATCTGTAGTCATGTATGGGTCTGTATGTGTTCGGGGGTCCGGTGTGTGATCTGTATTCATGTATGGGTCTGTATGTGTTCGGGGGTCCGGTGTGATCTGATCTGTATTCATGTATGGGTCTGTATGTGTTCGGGGGTCCGGTATGTGATCTGTATTCATGTATGGGTCTGTATGTGTTCGGGGGTCCGGTGTGTGATCTGTAGTCATGTATGGGTCTGTATGTGTTCGGGGTCCGGTGTGTGATCTGTATTCATGTATGGGTCTGTATGTGTTCGGGGGTCCGGTGTGATGTGATCTGTATTCATGTATGGGTCTGTATGTGTTCGGGGTCGGTGTGTGATCTGTAGTCATGTATGGGTCTGTATGTGTTCGGGGTCCGGTGTGTGATCTGTAGTCATGTATGGGTCTGTATGTGTTCGGGGGTCCGTGTGTGATCTGTATTCATGTATGGGTCTGTATGTGTTCGGGGGTCCGGTGTGTGATCTGTATTCATGTATGGGTCTGTATGTGTTCGGGGGTCCGGTGTGTGATCTGTAGTCATGTATGGGTCTGTATGTGTTCGGGGGTCCGGTGTGTGATCTGTATTCATGTATGGGTCTGTATGTGTTCGGGGTCCGGTGTGTGATGATCTGTATTCATGTATGTATTCATGTATGTCTGTATGTGTTCGGGGGTCCGGTGTGTGATCTGTAGTCATGTATGGGTCTGTATGTGTTCGGGGGTCCGGTGTGTGATCTGTATGTCCATGTATGGGTCTGTATGTGTTCGGGGGTCCGGTGTGTGATCTGTATTCATGTATGGGTCTGTATGTGTTCGGGGGTCCGGTGTGTGATCTGTATTCATGTATGGGTCTGTATGTGTTCGGGGGTCCGGTGTGATCTGTATTCATGTATGGGTCTGTATGTGTTCGGGGTCCGGTGTGTGATCTGTAGTCATGTATGGGTCTGTATGTGTTCGGGGGTCCGGTGTGTGATCTGTAGTCATGTATGGGTCTGTATGTGTTCGGGGGTCCGGTGTGTGATCTGTATTCATGTATGGGTCTGTATGTGTTCGGGGTCCGGTGTGTGATCTGTAGTCATGTATGGTCTGTATGTGTTCGGGGGTCCGGTGTGTGATCTGTAGTCATGTATGGGTCTGTATGTGTTCGGGGGTCCGGTGTGTGTGATCTGTATTCATGTATGGGTCTGTATGTGTTCGGGGTCCGGTGGTGATCTGTATTCATGTATGGGTCTGTATGTGTTCGGGGGTCCGGTGTGTGATCTGTATTCATGTCATGTATGGGTCTGTATGTGTTCGGGGTCCGGTGTGATCTGTATCATGTATGGGTCTGTATGTGTTCGGGGGTCCGGTGTGTGATCTGTATTCATGTATGGGTCTGTATGTGTTCGGGGGTCCGGTGTGTGATCTGTAGTCATGTATGGGTCTGTATGTGTTCGGGGGTCCGGTGTGTGTGATCTGTATTCATGTATGGGTCTGTATGTGTTCGGGGGTCCGGTGTTGTGATCTGTATTCATGTCATGTATGGGTCTGTATGTGTTCGGGGGGGTCCGGTGTTGATCTGTAGTCATGTATGGGTCTGTATGTGTTCGGGGGTCCGGTGTGTGATCTGTATTCATGTATGGGTCTGTATGTGTTCGGGGGTCCGGTGTGTGATCTGTATTCATGTATGGGTCTGTATGTATCTGTGTTCGGGGGTCCGGTGTGATCTGTAGTCATGTATGGGTCTGTATGTGTTCGGGGGTCCGGTGTGTGATCTGTAGTCATGTGTTATCTGTGGTCTGTATGTGTTCGGGGGTCCGGTGTGTGATCTGTATTCATGTGTTCATGGTCTGTATGTGTTCGGGGGTCGGTGTGTGATCTGTATTCATGTATGGGTCTGTATGTGTTCGGGGGTCCGGTGTGTGATCTGTATTCATGTATGGGTCTGTATGTGTTCGGGGTCCGGTGTGTGTGATCTGTATTCATGTATGGGTCTGTATGTTGTTCGGGGGTCCGGTATGTGTGTGATCTGTAGTCATGTATGGGTCTGTATGTGTTCGGGGGTCCGGTGTGTGATCTGTAGTCATGTATGGGTCTGTATGTGTTCGGGGGTCCGGTGTGTGATCTGTATTCATGTATGGGTCTGTATGTGTTCGGGGTCCGGTGTGTGATCTGTATTCATGTATGGGTCTGTATGTGTTCGGGGGTCCATGTGTGATGTGTTCGGGGTGTATCTGTATTCATGTATGGGTCTGTATGTGTTCGGGGGTCCGGTGTGTGATCTGTATTCATGTATGGGTCTGTATGTGTTTCGGGGGTCCGGTGTGTGTGTATCTGTATCATGTATGGGTCTGTATGTGTTCGGGGGTCCGGTGTGTGATCTGTAGTCATGTATGGGTCTGTATGTGTTCGGGGGTCCGGTGTGTGATCTGTATTCATGTATGGGTCTGTATGTGTTCGGGGGTCCGGTGTGTGATCTGTATTCATGTATGGGTCTGTATGTGTTCGGGGGTCGGTGTGTGTGATCTGTATTCATGTATGGGTCTGTATGTGTCGGGGGTCCGGTGTGATCTGTAGTCATGTATGGGGTCTGTATGTGTTCGGGGGTCCGGTGTGTGATCTGTAGTCATGTTTCATGTATTGGTCTGTATGTGTTCGGGGGGTCCGGTGTGATCTGTATTCATGTATGGGTCTGTATGTGTTCGGGGTCCGGTGTGTGATCTGTATTCATGTATGGGTCTGTATGTGTTTCGGGGGTCCGGTGTGTGATCTGTAGTCATGTATGGGTCTGTATGTGTTCGGGGGTCCGGTGTGTGTGATCTGTAGTCATGTATGGGTCTGTATGTGTTCGGGGTCCGGTGTGATCTGTAGTCATGTATGGGTCTGTATGTGTTCGGGGGTCCGGTGTGTGATCTGTATTCATGTATGGGTCTGTATGTGTTCGGGGGTCCGGTGTGTGATCTGTATTCATGTATGGGTCTGTATGTGTTCGGGGGTCCGGTGTGTGATCTGTATGGGTCATGTATGGGTCTGTATGTGTTTCGGGGGTCCGGTGTGTGATTCTGTAGTCATGTATGGGTCTGTATGTGTTGGGGTCCGGTGTGATCTGTATTCATGTATGGGTCTGTATGTGTTCGGGGGTCCGGTGTGTGATCTGTATTCATGTATGGGTCTGTATGTGTTCGGGGTCCGGTGTGTGATCTGTAGTCATGTATGGGTCTGTATGTGTTCGGGGGTCCGGTGTGTGATCTGTAGTCATGTGTTCTGTATCGGGTGTATCTGTAGTCATGTATGGGTCTGTATGTGTTCGGGGGTCCGGTGTGTGATCTGTATTCATGTATGGGTCTGTATGTGTTCGGGGTCCGGTGTGTGATCTGTATCATGTATGGGTCTGTATGTGTTCGGGGGTCCGGTCTGTGTGTATCTGTAGTCATGTATGGGTCTGTATGTGTTCGGGGGTCCGGTGTGATCTGTAGTCATGTATGGGTCTGTATGTGTTCGGGGTCCGGTGTGTGATCTGTAGTCATGTATGGGTCTGTATGTGTTCGGGGGTCGGTTGTGATCTGTAGTCATGTATGGGTCTGTATGTGTTCGGGGGTCCGGTGTGTGATCTGTATTCATGTATGGGTCTGTATGTGTTCGGGGGTCCGGTATCTGTGTGATCTGTAGTCATGTATGGGTCTGTATGTGTTCGGGGGTCCGGTGTGTGATCTGTAGTCATGTATGGGTCTGTATGTGTTCGGGGGTCCGGTGTATGTGATCTGTATTCATGTATGGGTCTGTATGTGTTCGGGGGTCCGGTGTGATCTGTAGTCATGTATGGGTCTGTATGTGTTCGGGGTCCGGTGTGTGATCTGTAGTCATGTATGGGTCTGTATGTGTTCGGGGTCGGTGTGATCTGTAGTCATGTATGGGTCTGTATGTGTTCGGGGGTCCGGTGTGTGATCTGTAGTCATGTATGGGTCTGTATGTGTTCGGGGGTCCGTGTGTGATCTGTAGTCATGTATGGTCTGTAATGTGTTCGGGGGTCCGGTGTGTGATCTGTATTCATGTATGGGTCTGTATGTGTTCGGGGTCCGGTGTGATCTGTAGTCATGTATGGGTCTGTATGTGTTCGGGTCCGGTGTGATCTGTAGTCATCATGTATGTAGTCTGTATGTGTTCGGGGTCTGGTGTGTGTTATCTGTATTCATGTATGGGTCTGTATGTGTTCGGTGGTCCGGTGTGATCTGTAGTCATGTATGGGTCTGTATTGTGTTCGGGGTCCGGTGTGTGTATCTGTAGTCATGTATGGGTCTGTATGTGTTCGGGGTCCGGTGTGTGATCTGTATTCATGTATGGTCTGTATGTGTTCGGGGGTCCGGTGTGTGATCTGTAGTCATGTATGGGTCTGTATGTGTTCGGGGGTCCGGTGTGATCTGTAGTCATGTATGGGTCTGTATGTGTTCGGGGGTCCGGTGTGTGATCTGTAGTCATGTATGGGTCTGTATGTGTTCGGGGTCCGGTGTGTGATCTGTATTCATGTATGGGTCGGTATCTGTATTCTGTATGGGTCATGTTCCTGGGTGTCCGGGTGTGATCTGTATTCTGTATGTGATTCGTCGGGGGTTTATCATGTAGTCGTATGGATCTGTTCATCCAGAGCCTTCTGATTCCTAAACAGAATACTAGAACTGCAGTGAAGACTGACACACAGGCCTCTGTGTAAAATAAATCTGTCTGTTAATCCAGTAAATCCTATAATCCAGCCTCACACTGTGAGAAGTGATGGATCCTGTGCTGAGCAGTCGAGTCGCCATCATACGTGTCAGAATTTTATCATCAAACCGCTCCCCGACCAAAGTTTTGCTGATTGAAAGTTACCTTTATCTCGCCTGGCGATTTCCCCAAACGCCCTTCATGTTTGAGGACCGGAGGCGGCGGTAATATTTCTTGCTGAGGCGTGAAGATGGCGTCTCTAAATATAGCAGATTTACTGCGTGCCAAATCTCACTGGTAATAGGACATCGCTCGCCACGGGCTAAGTGTCCGAATTATCAAGATCCAGCTTTACAGGCTGCAAGATTAACCCCTCCACTGCTGATCGCTCGTGCTGCTGGTAATGCAAGGGTTAAGACTGGGAGCTTCTGCGCTACCGCTGAAGGAAATCCTTAAGACATGAACAGAAATGTTGAAGAATTTAAAATGATTGTCCAGAGTTAGCAAAAAATGGCTGCCTTCTTTTTAAAACCGCGCTGCTCCTGTCCATGGCCGCGTCTGGTACTGAAGCTCAGCGCCATTGAAGTGAATGAGACTGAGCTGCAGTACCAGACAAAACCTCCGGACAGGTGAGGCGCTGGTGTTGGAAGAAGGCAGTCATGGTTTTCTAACTCTGGAAAACTCCTTTAAGGGAGTCTTCATAAAGTTGCTTTCTATAGGTTTGGGGTAACTCCATAGGGGGTCACTGGAAGCAGCAAAAATCCATCCATCTCCAAGCTGTCCCTGCCCCCCAAAGCGGTTATGGGGGTGCAGAATCAAGATGGGATGTATATTGGAAAATGGCTCCCTGACCCAATGGAGCAATGATTTATGAGCCTAGAGCACCACTTAAAGGGGAGTTCCACTTCTACCCATCTTATAAAATATCTTATACAGGAAGATCTGGGGATTTCTGAGCTGGGACTTATACAGACCTTGTGAACTTAGGGGCTTCTGAACAGGCCCCTGACCCTCAAATCCTTCTCCAGTGCTGATAGCTTGTTACAATGTATCAGTGCAGGTAAAATGTATAAGTTGTAGCAAAGCCTGCGCTGTGAGAAGTAATAGAGCAAGTAATACAGGTTTTCAGCTTCTGGACGAAGACAAACACGTTTCTATTCTCTGACAGCAAGCATGGATGTTTCCTTAAGACTGGACAAGCCCTGTAAAGGATAATTCTATAATCACAGCATTTTATGCATCTGTGTATGGGAGAGGTGAGGGGCAAAAATATCTGAATTCTCACCACCAGTGATGTGGATACAATCCGTATACATATCTGCTATATAATACCGCAGTGACGTCCATCCTGGTGACCGACTGTCCGCCAGCTGCTCCACATGACGTGGACGACGGGTTTATTATAACCGAGGAATTACAATAAAATGTGGAAAGGTTTATAAAGTTTAAGTATCGAATCCAACATGACAATCAGTAACATACCCTCTACTAGAGTAATATACAATAAATACCCTCTACTACAGTAATATACAATAAATACCCCTCTACTAGAGTAATATACAATAAATACCCTCTACTAGAGTAATATACAATAAATACCCTCTACTAGAGTAATATAAATAAATAACCCTCTACTAGAGTAATATACAATAAATACCCCTCTAGAGTAATATACAATAAATACCCTCTACTAGAGTAATATACAATAAATACCCTCTACTAGAGTAATATACAATAAATACCCTCTACTAGAGTAATATACAATAAATACCCCTCTACTAGAGTAATATACAATAAATACCCTCTACTAGAGTAATATACAATAAATACCCTCTACTAGAGTAATATACAATAAATACCTCTACTAGAGTAATATACAATAAATACCCTACTAGAGTAATATACAATAAATACCCCTCTACTAGAGTAATATACAATAAATACCCTCTACTAGAGTAATATACAATAAATACCCTCTACTAGAGTAATATACAATAAATACCCTCTACTAGAGTAATATACAATAAATACCCCTCTACTAGAGTAATATACAATAAATACCCTCTACTAGAGTAATATACAATAAATACCTCTACTAGAGTAATATACAATAAATACCCCCTCTACTAGAGTAATATACAATAAATACCCTCTACTAGAGTAATATACAATAAATACCCTCTACTAGAGTAATATACAATAAATACCCTCTACTAGAGTAATATACAATAAATACCCCTCTACTAGAGTAATATACAATAATACCCTCTACTAGAGTAATATACAATAAATACCCTCTACTAGAGTAATATACAATAAAATACCCTCTACTAGAGTAATATACAATAAATACCCTCTACTAGAGTAATATACAATATATACCCTCTACTAGAGTAATAATACCCAATAAATTACCCTCTACTAGAGTAAAGTAGTAATATACAATAAATACCTAATAACTCCTCTACTAGAGTAATATACAATAAATACCCTCTACTAGAGTAATATACAATAAATACCCTCTACTAGAGTAATATACAATAAATACCCTCTACTAGAGTAATATACAATAAATACCCTCTACTAGAGTAATATACAATAAATACCCTCTACTAGGTAATACAATAAATACCTCTACTAGAGTAATATACAATAAATACTCTCTACTAGAGTAATATACAATAAATACCCTCTACTAGAGTAATATACAATAAATACCCTCTACTAGAGTAATATACAATAAATACTCTCTACTAGAGTAATATACAATAAATACCCTCTACTAGAGTAATATACAATAAATACCCCTCTACTAGTATAATATACCATAAATACCCCTCTACTAGTATAATATACCATAAATACCCCCTTCTAGTGTAATATACCATAAATACTCCTTTACTAGTGTAATATACCATAAATACCCCTCTACTAGTGTAATATACCATAAATACCCCTCTACTAGTGTAATATACCATAAATACCCCTCTACTAGTGTAATATACCATAAATACCCCCCTACTGGTATAATTATTCCATAAATACCCCTCTACTAGTATAATATACCATAAATACCCCCTTCTAGTGTAATATACCATAAATACTCCTTTACTAGTGTAATATTCCATAAATACCCCCCTACTGGTTTAATATACCATAAATACCCTCTACTAGTATAATATACCATAAATACCCCTCTACTAGTGTAATATACCATAAATACCCTCTACTAGTATAATATACCATAAATACCCTCTACTAGTATAATATACCATAAATACCCCTCTACTAGTATAATATACCATAAATACCCCTATTAGTATATTATACAATAAATACCCCTCTACTAGTATAATATACCATAAATACCCCTCTACTGCTATGTGACCGGTACTGTGATATGGACACTGCTATGCGACTGGTACTGTGATATGGGCACTGCTATGTGACTGGTACTATGATATGGACACTGCTATGTGACTGGTACTGTGATATGGGCACTGCTATGTGACTGGTACTGTGATATGGGCACTGCTATGTGACTGGTACTATGATATGGACACTGCTATGTGACTGGTACTGTGATATGGACACTGCTATGTGACTGGTACTGTGATATGGACACTGCTATGTGACCGGTACTGTGATATGGACACTGCTATGCGACTGGTACTGTGATATGGGCACTGCTATGTGACTGGTACTATGATATGGACACTGCTATGTGACTGGTACTGTGATATGGACACTGCTATGTGACTGGTACTGTGATATGAACACTGCTACGTGACTGGTACTGTGATATGGACACTGCTATGTGACTGGTTCTGTGATATGGACACTGCTATGTGACCGGTACTGTGATATGGACACTGCTATGTGACTGGTACTGTGATATGACACTGCTATGTGACTGGTACTGTGATATGAACACTGCTATGTGACTGATACTATGATATGGACACTGCTATGTGACTGGTACTGTGATATGGACACTGCTTTGTGACTGGTACTATGATATGGACACTGCTATGTGACTGGTACTGTGATATGGACACTGCTATGTGACTGGTACTGTGATATGGACACTACTATGTGACTGGTACTGTGATATGGACACTGCTATGTGACTGGTACTGTGATATGGACACTGCTATGTGACTGGTACTGTGATATGGACACTGCTATGTGACCGGTACTGTGATATGGACACTGCTATGTGACTGGTACTGTGATATGGACACTGCTATGTGACCGGTACTGTGATATGGACACTGCTATGTGACTGGTACTGTGATATGGACACTACTATGGACTGGTACTGTGATATGGACACTCATTGACTGGTACTGTGATATGGACACTGCGATGTGACCGGTACTGTGATATGGACACTGCTATGTGACTGGTACTGTGATATGAACACTGCTACGTGACTGGTACTGTGATATGGACACTGCTATGTGACTGGTACTGTGATATGAACACTGCTACGTGACTGGTACTGTGATATGGACACTGCTATGTGACTGGTACTGTGATATGAACACTGCTATGTGACTGGTACTGTGATATGGACACTGTTTTGTGGCTGAGACTATGATTTGGGCATTCTGTAGGGGCAGTGAAATGGTTAAACAGATTTATGGCGGACAGGAAGCCGCCTCTGGGTACACTGCTTTATTATAAGGGGCACCTTTACGATGCCAGCCGGACTCCGGCACTTGGCACCCGTCATGGACATTTGTAGATTTTACCTCGGTCATAAACTCCTTCCACAAATATCTCCGGATCTTCCCGAATTTTACTGACCTATAAAATGTCACAGGAGCCTCATCCGATACCAGAGTCCTGGGGAGGCTGCGAGGAGCGAGAGCTGCAAGCCCCGAAAAGTAAGTACCCCCCCCAGGTAAGAAGGAAGGTAGTAACATTATGTTACATATGTACAGATTAACCCTATAGATGTAGAGAATTTGTGTATACAGATCTGATATATAGTATCATCCGTCTGTACAGTATATACACCTCTATAGTATAGTCCATGTATACGTTACATAGACTCCATAGAAGTACGGTATATACAGTATCATCCGTCTGTACAGTATATACACCTCTATAGTATAGTCCATGTATACGTTACATAGACTCCATAGAAGTACAGTATATACAGTATCATCCGTCTGTACAGTATATACACCCTATAGAAGTAATCTATAGTATACGGCACATAGACCATCACCTATAGATGCAGTAGACCTATAGCAGCATTTCTGTGACTTTCTCATATACTTTGTTTTTTCAATTCTTTTCCATTATCAAGATCTCTGCTTCCTGTCAGTGAATGATGAAAATTCTCGCTTACAGACTTAAAGGGGTTCTTCGGGAATTAAGAAAATGAAAATACGTAAATTTAACTTTATTATAAATATATTCCCAAATACCTTTCTTTAGTTATTATGGCTCGTTTTGTCTAGGGAACAATCATTAGGAGAAACAAAATGGCCGCCGTCCTATTAGTACACACAGAACCTGTCCTAATCACACAGGAGGACAAGTTACTTCACAACACTGAGGTAAAGAGCTGCCTCATCCTCCTCTCTGCTCTGTCAAGGATTATGATCCTGAATACAGTTCAATATGATATTTAGCTGAATCTCTGTAGGAATGGAGTCCATGAGGAGACATGAAGGACACAGAGGACGGACAGGACAGACTGTGGTAATGGAGACTGCATACAAGAGCTGCTGCTCATCAGCCTCATCTCCTATTGAACTCCATCCTTACAGAGATTCAGCTGAAGATCTTATCTGTATTCAGGATCATAATCCCTGACAAGCAGAGAGGAGGATGAGGCAGTTCTTTACCTCAGTGATATGAAATAACTTGTCCTCCTGTGTGATTAGGACAGGTTCTGTGTGTACTAATAGGACGGCGGCCATTTTATTTCTCCTAATCGTTGCTCCCTAGATAAAACGAGCCATTATAAGTAATGAAAGGTATTTGGTAATATATTTATAACGAAGTAATATTTAAGTATTTTCATTTTCTTAATTCCTGGAGAGCCCCTTTAAAGGCTATGGCCATCTTTGATGATTGCATTTTTACTCATTTAGGCGAAAAAAAATTTTTTTTCAATTGGTCTTTATTAAAAATGTTCAGCTGTTTGTGAGAAACAGGAGTTAAAAAATCAGTCTGTCCTGTCATCTGAAGGCTCATGTGAGGCCTCATCTCTGATCTTCTGACCTCATAAACACTCATTATGACTAAACTCTTATCAAACTGATAAGAATATGACGTAAAGGAGAACCCCTTTAAATAAGTGTTTATGAGACATTATGAGACTGATTTTTTAACCCCCATTTTCCAAAAATGGCTGAACTTTGAAAGACCAATTGAAAAAAAAAACTTTTTAGCCCAAAATGAGTAAAATGTAATTGTAAAGGAACTGCCCCAAACGTGTTCATAGCCTTTAAAGGGGTCCTCTCACTTCAGCAAATGGCATTTATCATGTAGATACAGTTAATACAAGTCACTTACTAATGTATTGTGATTCTCCATGTTGCTTCCTTAGCTGGCTGGATTTATTCATTCTATCGCATTATACACTAGTTTCCATGGTTACGACCATCCTGTAATCCAACAGTGGTGGTCGTGCTTGTACTCTATAGGAAAAAAAAAACGTCAGTCTCTCTGGAGGCCAGGACTTTGGGAGCGCACATAGGCTGGTGCTTTTTCCTAGAGAGTGCACGCACGACCACCGCTGATGGATTGCAGGGTGGTCGTAACCATGGAGACTAGAAGTGTATAATGTGATGGAAAATTAATTAAGCCAGCAAATGAGGCTGGCTTCCATTACGTTACCCGCGATGCTAGGGGGGCTCGTCCCCGTTGCAGCCCGCTATTGGCTGCTCCCCCCGTTGCTGGATGTTTTGATCCGTGTGATGGGGATATGCAGCAGCGGCTGTGCAGGAATCAGGAGCGACGCAGGTGCCGGGGTGCGGCATAAGTATAATCTATATGAGGGGCCCCTCTAAGTCTGTGTGATTGTTCATCCTCTGTATGTGAACAAGAATGTTTCCATTAACTGACAGGAAGCAGAGATCTTGAAAATGGCCTCACATGCGAGCACTGCAGGAGCTGACAAACCCTTCTCTGTGTTCTCTTCAGGATGACTCCTCCGTGGACGTTCACCTTCTGTTTCCTCTTCGCTTGGACCTTTGGAAGATGCAAAAGTCTGACCTTCGTGCCCCGATCAGAGTTATACTCACTGCTGGCGAACAGACACATGCTGACTGACGCACAGCTGGAGGAGCTGATCAATGTGCCAGCCCCCGGGGTGTACAAGGGTGAGTAGCATCATCCGCGGAGCAGGATCCCATCGTTGTCAGTAGGGGGCGACCACATGGGGCGTAAACGCCGTGGATTACGGAATGGGGTGCGGCGAATCCACAGCAAAGAAGAGGAGAATCTAAAGAATCAGCACCGATATCCGAACAGAACTGGATTCTAAATCCTCGACATGTCAAACCTGCAGATCCACGCCCGCTGGCATCTACTGATGCTCCAGTCCCCTCCAGAGCTGCACTCACAACTTTGTTAGTAACGAGACTGTGTTATTGTCTTCTGAGCTCCCCACAATGCAATGGAAGCTCTCTGGTAACCATCAGAATTGTGAATGCAGCTCTGGATGTAACTAGAGCATATCATTCCAATACAATTTCAGATAAATGGTAAAAATTGTGAATGTGAATGCAGCTCTGGATGTGACATGAGCATATCATATCAATACAGTTACTGATAAATGACAAAGAATAGTGATTGCAGCTTGTGATGTGTCTAGAGCAATACAATTAGTGCTAAATAATAAAGAATTGTGAATGCAGCTCTGGATGTGACTAGAGTATATCATATCAATACAGTTACTGATAAAGATTTGTAATTGCAGCTCTGGATGTGACTGGAACTTATGATATTGATTCAATTACTCATAATTAATAAAAAAAAATGTGAATGCAGCTCTGGATGTGACATGAGCATATCATATCAATACAGTTACTGATAAATGAAAGAGAATTGTGATTGCAGCTTATGATGTGTCTAGAGCAATACAGTCAGTGTTAAATAATAAAGAATTGTGAATGCAGCTCTGGGTGTGACTAGGACCTATCATATTGATGATAAAAGATTTGTGAATGCAGCTCTGGATGTGACTAGAGCACATCATATCAATACAGTTACTGATAGATGATATTTTTTTCTCTTTGTTAGAGCTTGTGGCTAAAGATTGCAGAGCGGCTTATCTTAACATGAGAAGAAAGACTGGGCTCTACGTGGTGTGGCCTAAGGAGTCCCCTCCAATGGTGGTCTTCTGTGACCAGAGTCCACTGGGGGCCGGCTGGACCTACCTGCAGAGGAACATACTGCGGGAGACTCCATCTTTTGAGTCACAGAACTGGACCCAGTACAGAAATGGGTTTGGTGACCTGATGAAGGACCACTGGTTGGGCAACGAGCTGATCTACCACCTTACCCGGCAGAGCCCCTTCATAGTCAGGTTCCTCCTGGTTGACAATCAGGGTAACAGATTCCATGCAGACTACTCCAGCTTCAGGGTGGACAGTGAAGGCAACGACTACACCCTGAGGTTGGGCGACTACTCTGGGAACGCAGGGGACGCACTCACCATCTTCAATGAGACGGGGACCCACGACAACATGAAGTTCTCCACCGCAGACAGGGACAATGACCGCTGGAACAAGAACTGTGCGGAGGTCCCCGGAGGAGGAGGATGGTGGTACGACAGCTGCCACACTGCCCTCCTCAATACAGACCATACCATCTACTGGGGCGGTCTGTGTAATGAGGGGAGAAGCTGCAGGGCAAGTATCATGGTCAAACCAAGCAGCAAGAACTGCTCCCCCATACCGCTGCCCGGGGCCGGGGAGTATTACCCCATCCATATCCCCTCCTAGATCCGCAGATACCGATCCCCCCCCCCCCCCCCCCCCACAGCCAGAAGCCGCGCTCTGGAGAAGATCTCTGCTGAATGTGATTAAACCCATATAACAATAAATCTGCAGCTTTACAATCAATGTCTCTTTCTTCGTGCTCCGGTTTTCTTTGCAGGTGGCTGCCCATAGCAATGGATGGTGCTAGCCTGCAGCTGGGGGGGGGGGGGGGCACAGACTGAAATGAGCCCCCCGTGTCAGAACGACACATGGGGACCCCTTACCCTTATAACATGTCAGCAGGGAATGCTATGATGTGTGAGCTCAGGGCCATGAACCATCTACAAGTGAAGCAGTCTTCTGTAGTAACATCACTATCCCATGAAAAGCTCTGCAGCCTTCTCACACTGTACACCATTTACAAGATCTCTGCTTGCTGCCAATAGAGGAATACATTTAATCCAGAGGCTGCAAAACTGTACAGGTGTAATACTTGTCACAGCTGAGAGGTGGTTACAAATGAATCTGGTCCAGAGAAACCGTCTATTTAGTCTGATACATTTTACCTGCTCTGATACATTTACCTGCCCTGATACATACAGTATTACCTGCCCTGATACATTTACCTGCCCTGATATATTTACCTGCCCTGATACATTTACCTGCCCTGATACATACAGTATTACCTGCCCTGATACATACAGTATTACCTGCCCTGATACATACAGTATTACCTGCCCTGATATATTTACCTGCCCTGATACATTTCACCTGCCCTGATACATTTACCTGCCCTGATACATTTGTTGTAAAATATCAGATTAATGTGTTGCTGGAGGGTTTCGCTAACAGCTGTCAGAAGAATTAGGTCAGGACAGATTTGCAGATGTTTTTGCATAGATAAGAATGATGCTTTCACTGGCAGCAAGCAGAGATCTTAATTATGGTGAGAAATTAAAGCATAAAGAATATGCGAATGCTGAAGAATTTTCTAGAAAGCAAAGATTGAGGTTGATGAGTCTGTGAGGGCTCCTATAGGACATGACACAGAAGCCTCACAACCCCTCCCACATCCTCAGTATTAAAGGGGTCTTCCTACTTCAGCAAATCCCATTTATCCTGTAGAGGAACGTAATACAAGGCTCTTACTAGTGTATTGTGATTCTCCATGTTGCCTCCTTTGCTGGCTGGATTCATTTTTCCATCACATTATACATGGTTCATATCCAGGGGTTACGACCATCCTGTAATCCAGCAGCAGTGGTCGTGTCTGCAGACTATAGGAAAATGAGGCTGTCTATGTGCAGTCCTGTGGTCCTGACCACCAGAGCGGCCGGGGCTTTTTCCTATAGTGTGCATGCACGACCACCACTGCTAGATTGTAGGATGGTCGTAAGCCCCGGTTATGAGCAGTTTATAATGTGATGGAGAAATTAAATCATCCAGCAAAGGAGGCAACATGGAGAATCCCAGTACATTATGAAGAGGCTTGTATTCACTTTCTGTATATGATAAATGCCACCTCCTGAATGAGAGGACCCCTTTAATGATACCATAGGGTCCACCTAAACATAATGCAGGCCACACTCTGTAGAGATGGTGTAAAGTGCACCCTTTAGTAAAGTACACATTGGTGAGAGAAAGTATGTGCCCCCCCCCCCCTCATCTGTACATTACCTATTATTCTATAATTGTCATACTGAATGGCGTCAGGTCAGGGCTCGGAGCCCATCGGCCCCTGTGCTTTACCTGGACTCCTGACATGTCCCCAGGTGATGACCTCAGCAGCCCTGTATATAATATATACATCTAGTATACAGTGGTGTCTCCATCATGGCGCCGCCACATCCTCTATCTGCTGCTGTATTCTGATGTCACTAATCACCAATGTGATCGCCCCATTCAGAACGCGGGGACATGTCACAGAGGCCGGTAGTGAGGGTCTCACTGCTGGGGCCTTGTGACCAGACCATTGTGTTACAGAGAAAACAAAGCCTGAGAGAGAAGAGCTACAGTGCCTCGCGAAAGTATTCGGCCCCCTGGAACTTTTCAACTTTTTGCCACATTTCAGGCTTCAAACAAAAAGATAGAACATTTTACATTTTTGGTGAAGAATCAACAACAAGTGGTCACAATTGTGAAGTGGAAGGAAATTTATTGGATCATTTAAACTTTTTTTGTAATAATAAAACTGAAAAGTGGGGCGTGCAGAATTATTCGTCCCCCTTGCATTAATACTTTGCTGTGATTCCAGCTGCGGTCTCTTGGGGGATGTCTCTATCAGTTTTCACATCTAGAGATGACATTCTTGCCCATTCTTCCTCTTTGAGGTTGGATGGAGACGTTTGTGAACAGCAGTTTTTCAGCTCTTTCCACATCTTCTCCATTGGATTCAGGTCTGGACTGTGACTCGGCCGTTCTAAGACCTGGAGACCTTTATTTTTGAACCATTCCATTGTAGATTTTGCTTTATGTTTGGGATCATTGTCTTGTTGGAAGATAAATCTCCGTCCTAGTCTCAGGTCTTTTCATCCAGAATGGTCCTGTATTTGGCTCTATCCATCATCTTCCCTGTCCCTGCTGATGAAAAGCCCAAACCATGATGCTGCCCCGACCATGTCTGACAGTGGGGATGGTGTGTTCAGGGGGATGAGCTGTGTCGCTTTTACACCAAACATATCGTTTTGCATTGTTTCCAAAAAGTCTGATTTTGGTTTCCTCTGAGCAGAGCCCCTTCTTCCACATGTTTGGTGTCTCCCAGGGGCTTGTGGCAAACTGTAAACCAGACTTTTTATGGATATCTGTGAGAAATGTCTTTCTTCTTGCCACTCTTCCATAAAGGGCAGATTTGTGAAGTGTTGGACTGATTGTTGTCCTGTGGACAGACTCTCCCACCTCAGCTGTAGATCAGTTCATCCAGAGTGATCATGGGTCTCTTGGCTGCATCTCTGATCAGTCTTCTCCTTGTTTAGAGGGATGGCCGGGTCTTGGTAGATTTGCAGTGGTCTGATACTCCTTCCATTTCAATATGACGCTTGCACAGTGCTCCTTGGGATGTTTAATGCTTGGGAAATCTTTTGGTCTTCAAATCCGGCTTTAAACTTCTCCACAACAGTATCAGGGACCTGCCTGGTGTGTTCCTTGGTCTTCATGATGCAGAACCCTGAGACTATCACAGAGCAGGTGCATTTATACGGAGACTTGATTACACACAGGTGGATTCTATGTATCTTCATCAGTCATTTAGGACGACATTGGATCATTCAGAGATCAGAGATCAACTTCTGGAGGGAAAGGAAATGGGCCGAATAATTTTGCACGAACAACTTTTCAGTTTTATTATTACAAAAAAAGTTTAAATGATCCAATAAATTTCCTTCCACTTCACAATTGTGACCACTTGTTGTTGATTCTTCACCAAAAATGTAAAATGTTCTATCTTTTTGTTTGAAGCCTGAAATGTGGCAAAAGGTTGAAAAGTTCCAGGGGCTGAATACTTTCGCGAGGCATTGTAGGTAAATGTGATGATAGTCCTGATAAGTGGCTGCCTGACAATGATGCTGCCACTTATCTCTCTGACACATGTGAAGGTGTCGGATGGAAGCAGAACAATTTACAGGAACTGGGAAAAGATGCAGATGAAGTCCTGCTTATCCAAAAGTGATTTTCTTTATTGAATAACAAAAGTGCAAATAAAACCCATGCGTTTCGGACGTCCATAGCTGGGTCCTTATTCATGACTAAACAGTAGCACCACATACTGATATCATTTCATTCAGAGATGGGAGGGTTGCAATTAGGTGAAATGGAAAACACATGCACAGGGTGCGTCGCCATGAGTAACAGGTAACTAATAATACAAAAAAGAGATCATATCTACAGGCATCAAAAAATCAATATTGTAAAATTCTCTGTTTAGTCATTTCCTTTTATGATCTCCCCCTCGACCAGGTCTGCTCGCCCGCTCCACTCCTTGCACAGAGAATCCAGAAACATCTCCTTGATGACGTACCACAAAGTGTAAACCTGCGGCGGTGGCGACAGGGGCGTAGCTAAAGGCTCATGGGCCCTGGTGCAAGAGTTCAGCTTGGGCCCCCCTTCCCCTTAGTGCTCTGTGTGTCTTCTTATGCAGCACCAGGGTCTTTGGGCCCCCTCAGGCTCCTGGGCCCGGTAGCGACTGCTACCTCTGCACCCCCCATAGCTACGCCCCTGGGCGGCGATGTTTCTTTCTCTGTAATGCGGTATGTCAGAACGGTGTTTTCTAATGTTCGTTTTGACATCATTAGTTGTGCAGCCGACGTATCGCAGTTGGCAAATTGAACAAGTGACGCGATAAACGACGTACTCTGTACATTGTATACTGCTGGAGATTAAACGTGTGGTCGTGTGAAGTTTGGGTGGGCTAATGTGAGCAATATTTTAGGCTAACTGGCTATAATGTTCGAGTGTATGTGAATGTATGTATGTGGTTATCAGGGTGAGCACTTCTCAGCAGAGGTGTAGCTACCGGGGGGGCAGGGGGGGCGACGGCTCCGGGCCCAGTGACTCAGGGGGGGCCCAGCAAGGATGACCTTAAAACTATCAGGCAAATACAAGTGAGCACTTCCATTATGGAAGCGCTCACTTGTATTTAGGGACCCCCATCAGACCTCAGATCAGCCCACCCAGCCACATAAGTTTAAAATAAAAAACCTTTCTTACCTGTCCTGCGCTGCGGCTGCCCTCCAGTTCGGCGCTCCACTGTCTTCCCTGGCCGGCGCGCACTATGACCTGACGGTGCGTGCACGCAGCACATTCTGCTGATCTGAGGTCTGATGGGGGCACAATACGCTGATCTGAGGTCTGATGGAGGCACAATATGCTGATCTGAGGTCTGATGGGGGCACAATACGCTGAGCTGAGGTCTAATGGGGGCACAATACGCTGAGCTGAGGTTTGATGGGGCACAATACGCTGAGCTGAGGTCTAATGGGGGCACAATACGCTGATCTGAGGTCTGATGGGGGCACAATACGCTGAGCTGAGGTCTAATGGGGGCACAATACGCTGATCTGAGGTCTGATGGGGGCACATTTTGCTGATCTGAGGTCTGATGGGGGCACATTCTGCTGATCTGAGGTCTGATGGGGGCACAATACACTGATCTGAGGTCTGATAGGGGCACATTAAGCTGATCTGAGGTCTGATGGGGGCACATTAAGCTGATCTGAGGTCTGATGGGGGCACAGTAGGCTGATGTGAGGTCTGATGGGGCACAATACGCTGATCTGAGGTCTGATGGAGGCACAATACACTGATCTGAGGTCTGATGGGGGCACATTCTGGTGATCTGAGGTCTGATGGGGGCACATTCTGCTGATCTGAGGTCTGATGGGGGCACATTAAGCTGATCTGAGGTCTGATGGGGGCACATTAAGCTGATCTGAGGTCTGATGGGGACACATTCTGCTGATGTGAGGTCTGATGGGGACACATTCTGCTGATGTGAGGTCTGATGGGGCACAATACGCTGATCTGAGGTCTGATGGGGGCACAATACGCTGATCTGAGGTCTGATGGGGGCACAATACGCTGATCTGAGGTCTGATGGGGGCACATTCTGCTGATCTGAGGTCTGATGGGGGCACATTCTGCTGATCTGAGGTCTGATGGGGGCACATTCTGCTGATCTGAGGTCTGATGGGGGCACATTAATCTGATCTGAGGTCTGATGGGGGCACATTCTGCTGATCTGAGGTCTGATGGGGGCACATTAATCTGATCTGAGGTCTGATGGGGGCACATTCTGCTGATCTGGGGTCTGATGGGGGCACATTCTGCTGATCTGAGGTCTGATGGGGGCACATTAAGCTGATCTGAGGTCTGATGGGGGCAGGGACTGTTAGTTTAGTGATGTAAAAACTGGGGACACGTTTCCTTTAACATAGGAGTCCCCTTGTTTTTTACTCCTATTACTTCTATATTTTACTGCATTATGTGGTAGAGTATTTTGACTAGGGTATGTATAAAGTCTATTGTACTGTACTTAACAGCATAGATGATCTAGCAGTTTATACAGTCATCTTTCTAATACAATATTATAACCACCACTAGTAGTATGTGCCTGTGAAGTTGGAAACGTGCGTTTGGGAAGCCAAGTGGGGGGCCCACTCAAGTATGTTTCGCCCCCCCTGTGCTGAACCTCTAGCTACGCCTCTGCTTCTCAGGCAGGGACAGATGGCAATACTCCAATGTGTGAATGCACTAGGGTAAGCGCTATTCAGGCAGGGAGAGACAGCAGCAACTGCATGAATGAGTACTATGGAGTAAATATCTGCATTGAATATAGCGTATTAAAGCCTTTTTAGATGACTCACTAGTGAGTGGTAATTACAATTGCCTGTGAGATCTAGAGAGAGAGAGGCAGATTGTACTGTCTTCAGTGAACAAGGAAATACAATTATATCAGGGCAAAAACCGCTCCTATCAATAGAGGTTTATCGCTAATGTGAACTACATGAACTGAATACAGCTTCACAAGTTGATTTTCGACCCTAAGCGGTCTAATCCCCTCCTGCAACCTGATAACCAAACACTGATAGTCACTGGTGATTAGTCCGTATGGTTCCACACCATATAAACCTTATTGCAGGAAGATTCCCATCTCTTGAGGGACAAGTATTTGTAAAGTGATGTAGATATTATTGGCTACACACATTGCCAACCTATAGGGAACCTCTGCTCATACAGGGGTATACGGATCCCCTCAGACAAATAGATGGTTGGCAAAAATGAGCAGCCTCAGCCTTTCCTAGTTATACGAAAATACAGGCACGGTCCCTTTACTCTAATCTATAACATCAGGGAAGGCCAATTTCAAGCCAGTTTCCACATAGTAAGAGTGAAGCTTTCTCCTGTGATAGAGAATACGACTTCTCCACTGCTCTTACACTATAATACATCAATAAGTATAATCAATATAAAAATAAAACACGCTGCCAGCTGATAGTTTTAGAACACTTCTCTTTATTGTCTATTCTTAAGTAAAAAAATAAATAAATAAAAGTTATATTTTAATGATAGGATCGGATATTGAGGGTCCCTAGTGGGATTTTTTTGTCATCTATAATACAGATGACGTTGGTTTAATTGGCTGTGTGAAGTCGATTTAACATAGATATATTCATGTACTTACAACATATGCATTTTCAATGGCCACCCTTATAATTCCCTTTATGCTGAAGCCAAACTGTCTTACTTTTCACTTGATCCAAAAATAAACTGGGGCTTATTTCTTGTAATAGGGTGGGGGCGCGACATGCCACACATTTAGTATCAAAATTCAAAACTGATCGCCATTGATCATCCATGGATAGATTTGAGAAATGTTTTTTTAACAATAGAACAAATTTTCAAAAATTCCACGCTGTGGGAACCTACAGGAACTGCAATGTCCTGAGGCCCCTCCCCTTTATTGAGGCTCCTCCCCTCCATTTATGTGCCACAGTTTCCTGATAATCTTATTCTCAATATTAAATTTCTTGTAATTTGATATTTCTGTCGTGACTGTAATGTAATCATCTCTGTACTGCTGAGCTTATTCCTATATTCAGCAACGTGCTGCAGTGTAAAGCATGGAGGAGGGGCAGAACAGCAGCCTGAGCTACTGATGAGATATGAAATGGATGGCAGACTACGCCGGACTCTAATAGACAGTGCAACCAAGATGAACTCCTACAAAGCAGCGCCATAGAATGAAGAAGGAAAATCTCTAATGGAACTAGGTAATTTCAGACTACCTTAGGCTCCAACAGGCAATGCAGATATATTGGAGTCACTGATCATAATAGAGCAGAGCTGTAGTGTAAAGCATGAGGAAGGGACAGAGTACAACTTAGATTACCTTAGGCTGCATTAGAGAATGCAGCTAAATTGGAATCACTGATCATAACTGAGCACTAATAGAGCAGAGCTGTAATGTAAAGCATGAGAAAGAGAGTACCTTAGGGTGCTGGCACACAGTGCAGTCAGGATGCAGTTTTTTAATGTATCTAGCTGAAATTACTTGAAAATAATTTCCACTTTGCAGAATATCAGAGTACAGCTGCAGTGTAAAGCATGAGGAAAGGACAGAATAGAAGACTACCTTAGACTTAGACAATGCATATATATTGGAGTCACTGAACTTGTGCACTTATAGAGCAGAGCTGCAGTGTAAAGTATGAGCAGTGGACAAAGTTGAAGTCTGGTCCTCTAATGAAGCAAAAGGCGGATTTCAGACTACCCCAGACATTGCAGCTCCGCTGGAGTCAGTGACCATAGCTGTGTCCTGATGCTGAGGATCACCTTTAGATGGTAACTCTGGTCAGAGTGAAGACGTGGAATAAGATGACTCAAGACTTGGAGGAAATGATGTTTGGTATTTCTCCGGCTCACGTTGGCAGCAGACGGATAAATGTCTCATAAATCGGCGTGAAGTCTCTTATAAACTGATACCACGTTCTTAAGTACATTGAGAAAAGACAAACATTCCTCCATCTGACAGGTGTCAGGTACGCCACTGACCCCAACCACGTCCAGTCTACGAACTTCCACCCTCACCCCGCACGTCGCTCGGTGCCCGCACAGGGATATTTGCTCTGATTTTACAGGATTTTATTCCGGGTTTGGTGCCATCTGACAGCTGCCGGACTATCATATTAAAGTTAACGACTGACCGACCCCTCGACCATCAAATATAAGAAGATTTTTTATCACTTTTCTGAGTCTCCGGGTCTAGGACACGGCGCAGAGGTGTGAGATCCCAGTGTCAGGATGATGGAGGTAAAGCTGTGGACCGTCTGCTGCTTGATGCTATCGGGAGTCTCGGTCTCCTGGACGGAGGAGGTGAAGGACCCTAAAAAACTGGCAGCTTCACTGATTGCGAACATCAACATGGTTGATGATGTAAGCGTCATCATCAACTATAACCAACTGCGGGAGAGGAAAGGTAAGACCCTGACGTCGTCACGCGGTACAGACTGCGGGGACCTGGTGGGGGTTGGAGTGGGGTCATCCATAGCCTGCTCCATCAGTGACACAGTTTATCTATCTATCTATAGATAGTATAGGCTGAAAACCTATACAGAGCTAACACTACTCACAGCTGAGGGGTTGTCACAATTGTGTCAAGTTGTCTGTGAGCTAAACCATGCAGGGACACAATAGTTACAATGTATCAGTTTGGAGCTCCGCTTGTTTACAAACAGGGGATTGTCTAGACTTGATACAATTGTAACAAGACCACAGCGCTGAGCAGGATTAGGTTTATACAGTTTTTCAGGTTCCAAATTGAAATAAGATTGTTCCCATGAACTGACAGCAAGCAGAGATCTTGCATATAAATTTTTAGTCACAAAAAAACCCTTTTAACATTATTTAAAGTCATCTTTAAAATTAGTAAGATTTGGTCACCATTTGATCGGTGACCCCATAAGTTACTCCATGTGCTTTCCATTTTCATATGTCCGCACGTCCGTTCCGCAAAAAAAGTAGAACATGTCCTATTATTATTGTCCGCGTTACGGATTAGGATAGGACTGTTCTATTAGGGTCCGGCTGTTCCGTTCTGCAAAATACATACGGTCATGTACACGAGCCCTTACAGGGAGGATTCAGCGCTCGTCCTCTTCTATTACCGTTCAGTCCTCCATAGTTCTCACCACGTGGCATATTCATGGCACAATGATAAGGATACGCCATAAAAGTAGGACCCTCCTATCTCAAGAATGGGACGCCAGAGGGGATGGAGAGGACGCCGCTGCTCATGTGCAACGTCCTCTCCATTCACTGCTATGGTACTTCCAAAAAGAACAGAGCCGGCGCTCAGCTGTATTCATACATCCCATGGCGGTGTATAGAGGAAGCCACGCATGTACGGTGTCCTCTCCAATCACGGCATCACGGCAGGGCCTTGCTCTTGTGTGGGTCCCAGAGGTCAGACCCACATTTATGACATATCCTATTGATATGCCATATATATCCAGATAGGAATAGCCCTTTAAATAGAGGGACCCTTACAAGGTCCCTCAACCCATTGAGGACAATCTGAGCTGTGCCGAGCACTTCTCTTTGATGGGTTCCTCATGAGGATTAATGGGGATCTCAGTGGTTGGACACCCCCCCCCCCCACTGATCATAAGTGATGGCTTTTTCTAGCGATATGCTAGCACTTTATAAGACAGGACTACCCCTTTAAGGACAGAAATTTGCAGCAATAATCAGCCATTTGCAATGCTATGGATAGCTGGTCACCCACTTGTATCTAACAATACGACAACCCTCCTCATCTCCGCGTCATTCAGGGCATGTCACCCCCCCGGTCTCATCATGTCACCCCCCCGGTCACACCCATGTCGCCCCCCCCGGTCTCAATCCATGTCACCTCCCCCCCCCACAGTCTCACCCCAGTCACACACACCCCCCCCCAGTCTCATCCATGTCACCTCCCCCCCCCAGTCTCATCCATGTCACCTCCCCCCCAGTCTCATGCCATGTCACCCCCCCCCCCAGTCTCATCCATGTCACCCCCCCCCCAGTCTCATCCATGTCACCCCCCCCCCAGTCTCATCCATGTCAACCCCCCCCCCCAGTCTCATCCATGTCACCCCCCCCCCCAGTCTCATCCATGTCACCCCCCCCCCCAGTCTCATCCATGTCACCCCCCCAGTCTATCCAGTCATGTCACCCCCCACCCCAGTCAGTCATCCACCCTGCCCCCCCCCCCAGTCTCATCCATCCATGTCACCCCCCCCCAGTCTCATCCATGTCACACCCCCCCCGTCAGTCCCCCCCCCCAGTCTCATCCATGTCACCCCCCCCAGTCTCCATCCATTCACCCCCCAGTCTCATCTATGTCACCCCCCCTCACCCCCCCCAGTCTCATCATGTCACCCCCCCCCAGTCTCATCCATGTCACCCCCCCCCCAGTCTCATCCATGTCACCCCCCCCTCTCATCCATTCACCCCCCCCCCCATGTCCCCCAGTTCCCATCTATGTCACCCCCCCCAGTCTCATCTATGTCACCCCCCCCAGTCTCATCCATGTCAGCCCCCCCCAGTCTTCATCCATGTCAGCCCCCCAGTCTCACCATGTCACCCCCCCCCAGTCTCATCTATGTCAGCCCCCCAGTCTCATCCATGTCACCCCCCCAGTCTCACCCATGTAGCCCCAGCACTGTCTTAGGCTCTGTTCACATTTTGTTCCCGGTACACATCGGAGGTCACGCTCAGGGTGTGCGCCAGAAGCTTCCCAGCAAACCTAGAGTTAACACGCAATGTGAACAGACCCTTACCCCCCAGTAGCCGGTCCTAATTTTGGTTCTTTTGGTCTCCTCCAGTCTTTTTCACCAGGGACTGCGAAGAGCTGTACCTCTTGGGGCACAGGAAGAGCGGCGTCTACGTGATCCAGCCGGAGGGCTCCCCTTATCTGGTGGTCCAGTGCCTCATGTATGACTGTGGGGGTTGGACCGTCATCCAAAGGAACAGCTTTGACACGTACATCACCTGGAGCGAGACGTGGACGGCGTACGAGTACGGCTTCGGGAACATCGAGTTGGATCATTATCTCGGCAATCACTATATCAAACTCTTAACTGCGCAAAAGTGTAACAGAGCCCGGTTCCTCCTGGTGGATTCTGAGAACCGGACCAGACACGCCGACTATGACAGCTTCTACCTGACCAACGCCACAGACAAGTACCAGCTGAGGTTAGGGACCTACGAGGGAGACGCCGGCGACTCAATGTCATCCGGGAACCACAAAAACCTGCACGACAATATGAGGTTCTCGACCTTTGACAACGACAACGATCGGCTGTACAACACAAACTGCGCCAATGAGCACGGCGGCGGCTGGTGGTTCGATTCTTGCTATGACGCTCACCTCAATAATAAGGGGCATCTGCACTGGAAAACGCTGTGTGACCATAGCTGCAGACGCTCGCTCATCCTGATAAAACCCGTCCATATGTATTGTAACCGGGTGTAGTGAGAGCACAGAACCGGCTCTGCTACATACAACACGCCAATCAATTATCTACATCATGTAATTCTGATTAAAATTCTCATCATAGAAACCTCAGAGAATTTCTCATGTCCTCTATACGTCCTAATAATTCATACGACATATGTCTAATAAACAGCAACATGTGAGTCCAGAAATCTTACTGCGTCACAGTGATAGCAACAGTGTATACATTATATCAGTGTATATATATATATCTCCTATAGTCATATGATCTGCTATGGTCAGAGGACAGTATATCATCTCCTATAGTCTGAGGACAGTATATCATCTCCTATAGTCTGAGGACATTATATCATCTCCTATAGTCAGAGGACAGTATATCATCTCCTATAGTCTGAGGACATTATATCATCTCCTATAGTCAGAGGACAGTATATCATCTCCTATAGTCAGAGGACAGTATATCATCTCCTATAGTCAGAGGACATTATATCATCTCCTATAGTCAGAGGACAGTATATCATCTCCTATAGTCAGAGGACAGTATATCATCTCCTATAGTCAGAGGACAGTATATCATCTCCTATAGTCTGAGGACAGTATATCATCTCCTATAGTCTGAGGACAGTATATCATCTCCTATAGTCCCAGAGGACAGTAATATCATCTCCTATAGTCAGAGGACAGTATATCATCTCCTATAGTCTGAGGACAGTATATCATCTCCTATAGTCTGAGGACAGTATATCATCTCCTATAGTCTGAGGACAGTATATCATCTCCTATAGTCCTGAGGACAGTATATCATCTCCTATAGTCCAGAGGACAGTATATCAATCTCCTATAGTCTGAGGACATTCCCTATAGTCCATTAATCTCCTATGGTCTGAGGACAGTATATCATCTCCTATGGTCTGAGGACAGTATATCATCTCCTATGGTCTGAGGACAGTATATCATCTCCTATGGTCTGAGGACAGTATATCATCTCCTATGGTCTGAGGACAGTATATCATCTCCTATAGTCAGAGGACAGTATATCATCTCCTATGGTCTGAGGACAGTATATGATCTCCTATGGTCTGAGGACAGTATATGATCTCCTATGGTCTGAGGACAGTATATGATCTCCTATGGTCTGAGGACAGTATATTGATCTCCTATGGTCTGAGGACAGTATATCATCTCCTATAGTCTGAGGACAGTATATCATCTCCTATAGTCTGAGAACAGTATATCATCTCCTATAGTCTGAGGACAGTATATGATCTCCTATGGTCTGAGGACAGTATATGATCTCCTATGGTCTGAGGACAGTATATCATCTCCTATGGTCTGAGGACAGTATATGATCTCCTATGGTCTGAGGACAGTATATGATCTCCTATGGTCTGAGGACAGTATATCATCTCCTATGGTCTGAGGACAGTATATCATCTCCTATGGTCTGAGGACAGTATATAATCTCCTATGGTCTGAGGACATTATATCATCTCCTATGGTCTGAGGACAGTATATGATCTCCTATAGTCTGAGGACAGTATATGATCTCCTATGGTCTGAGGACAGTATATGATCTCCTATGGTCTGAGGACAGTATATGATCTCCTATAGTCTGAGGAGAGTATATTATCTCCTATGGTCTGAGGACATTATATCATCTCCTATGGTCTGAGGACAGTATATCATCTCCTATGGTCTGAGGACAGTATATCATCTCCTATGGTCTGAGGACAGTATATCATCTCCTATGGTCTGAGGACAGTATATCATCTCCTATAGTCTGAGGACAGTATATCATCTCCTATATTCAGAGGACAGTATATCATCTCCTATGATCTGAGGACAGTATATCATCTCCTATAGTCTGAGGACAGTATATGATCTCCTATGGTCTGAGGACAGTATATCATCTCCTATGGTCTGAGGACATTATATCATCTCCTATAGTCTGAGGACAGTATATCATCTCCTATGATCTGAGGACAGTATATCATCTCCTATAGTCTGAGGACAGTATATGATCTCCTATGGTCTGAGGACATTATATCATCTCCTATGGTCTGAGGACATTATATCATCTCCTATATTCAGAGGACAGTATATCATCTCCTATGGTCTGAGGACAGTATATCATCTCCTATAGTCTGAGGACATTATATCATCTCCTATGGTCTGAGGACATTATATCATCTCCTATGGTCTGAGGACAGTATATCATCTCCTATGGTCTATTTGAGGATCTCCTCTTGCTGGGTTCAGACATGATTGGGGACTTTTAATAGAGGGGTTTTCCACATTCAACAATTCTGATGCTGTAGATTAAATTTTGTAGAGAAACAACGCAAACAATATAATGGGAGGGGGGGTTATCATATGTATATATACTTATTTATAATTAATAACGTATATGACAAATTATATAAAATATCCTTTTATTGTGTCAGTGCCGGATCAGTGGCCGGTGAGCGATGTCCCGCCGTATCTCAAGTCACATGACATGCCCTTATGTGTTGGGCACAGAGCACAGGGTCACATCCTCTGGGATTTGCTGTAGGACATTTGATATTCTGTTAGTTGCTCCTTAGTAAAAAGTTACACACAGTTACACTGTAACAGGACCTGCTAACGGCCTGGAGTTCAGGAGCAACAGAGAAATCTCCTGAGAAAGTGGAGCCAGCTGAAACATCCAGTATAAGGGGGTCCTATTCACTGTCAGCAAGCAGAGCAGGTGCGACTTCTCCTCTCACCGATGTACCTTGGACTGATGACTCCCGGGTTTTTAGCAGGAGAGGATCCTGGGGGCAGGACGACCTCCAGGGACAGGTAAGGCTCAATAAATTAATTTTACCCAGAGTCGCCCTTTAATGCGCTCATAGTCCGACTCCGCTGACCTCTGGGTGAGGTTTCCCGCCATTCCTGATCAGTCTTGCTGCTTTTCCAGGGCGCGCAGGATCCGGTCTCTCCGGGACGTGTACGGGGCGTGCTTCATCCTCAGTTTATATTTGGGGAACAGGTTCCCGCTGGGTGCGTACATGGTCTCCCCCTGCTCCCCCATAATCCCCCGCAGCAGCCGGTTGCGTGTCAGTATCTTCTCGTAGAACTCCAGCCCTCCCTGGGCATAGCCCTTGGAGACGGCGGCGGCTCGCCGGTCAGACCTGTAGTCCAACCACTGACTGACGGCATCAGAGCTCAAGAAGTAGCCTGTAAACCCCAGGAGGACGGCCAAGGCGTTGAAGACCCCCCTCAATAAGATGGGCCCCGAGTACAGCCCCAGAAGCTGCTTGAGGGCCACACTGGAGACACAGACGCTGGTTAAGCAAAGCGGGGCCACAGACGCCTGGAGGATAGGGCCACCAGTCTGTGCATGAATGGCTTCCCGAGCCAAGGAGAATTTTTGTGCGTTTACTGAAAAGGTCAGGGAGTCTCGTAACCTGCGGCCGGGCTCACTGGTCCAGTCCATCTCCTCCCCGTTAATCACCAGCAGGCGGTCAGTGACACCGGCGCCATCCTCCATTGTGCCGTTATAGTTTGCAGGAATTCCGATCAGGCAGCCGCTGGGAAGCCACGGGACCCCGGCACTGATGGGCTGGAAGCCATAAGCAGCAAAGGGGGAGAAACCGGAGGAGGCCAAGCGGGTGTCCACCAGGACGTCCTGGAAGAGGGCGTGCAACTTGTCAGAGAGCGGCGCCGGCTCGCCCTTCGACCAGCCCTGATACAACCTCCTGAAGGTCTGCTCCGGGAACACGTGGTAGGAGACGTTCACAGCAAAAAGTCCAAGAGAAGACGCCCCAAGAAGCTTCCCCCGATGCTGCCGAGTAAAGACGCAGAGCTTCAAGAAGAGGGGGTACGCCATGCTCCGACAACCTGACAACCAGAGAAGGGGACATCGTTACCTTCAGAAATATCATTACAAAAATACCCTGCAATATCAGGAGACCAATAAGACAGGGAGCGTCTGTGTGTCCGACCCCCACACCTTCAAGGGGGGGGGGGGCACATGTTTTGGGCAGGTACCAGCTTCATCCGGCAGAAGGAGGGCTTGGCATCTGGGGGTCAATGCAGTCACCTGCACATCAAGACTCATTAGAAATATACACCCACTAACATTAAGGGTCTGTCTAAGGGCAGTGCACTTATTACACAAGGAGGGTGCCATTCACTGACAGCAAGCAGAGAACTTGTGGATTCAGAAGACCTGAAAGAATCTATTGCAAAGTTGTCGAAGATGTCATCATATAATGTTCAACCGAATAGACGTAAATAGGCCACGTCCACACGGAACAGACGAAAGAAGTCCGCTGCAGATATCCCGCCTGCGAATCTGGCCAGAAAAATTACAGCGCGTCCGCTATATGCGAACATACCCTTAAAGGGATGTCCCAGAACCCGGCAACCTCGGTCAGACCCATGGACTTTGAATGGAGCAGCAGCATACCATGGCTCCTCTCAAACTAGGGACCAACCACAAATCTGGTGATTCCATCAATTGGACCCCCAACAATCAGGCCCTTATTACCTAAGCTGTGGAAACCACTTTAAAATCAGACCATGGATTTCCTGGAGCTGAATCCCACCCAAAGGTCCAAACACTTTCACTGGTGATACCCAGGAGGCACCGGGTGCCACATCTCCTGCAGAACCTCATTACACATCTTCCATAAAAAGCACCTCTCTGGAACTTATAAACCTCTATCGCGATAAATCCCCGCAGCTATCCCGACCCCGACCCCGGCCCCGGCACCGGCACTGACCTCCAACACATGTGCTGCACCTCTGCCGTAAAGCGCTGCCGCAGGTAGTCGTAAAGCCGACGTTGCGTTCCAGGGAAGCGCGCACCGGTGACGTCACAGGGCGGATACAATGTATCAGTTACGTTATGTACAATGTGTCGGCGGCAGCGGGAAGGTGAGGCGCGGTGCGATCTGCCTCCAGAAGATGGCGCCACCTCCTGTGCGACCCCTGAGTGGACCTGACTCTAGATCTGCTGGCTGTGCTGTTATACAGCTCTGTTCACACTGGCGCCCTTCTCTGTGTGCTTTTTTTTATATTAATTATTATTATATATTGTTATTATTATATATAAAATATTTATTATATATATTTTTTTTAGATTTTCGTATATTTTCATATTATTCATATTTTGTGGCTCATATTTTTGTAGTTTATTGTGACATTTTTGGAGTTTTACAGTTACTGTTTGGTTTACTCAAGTACTTGACTTTACACACTGAGTGGATTTACTAAAAAGGTTATGTGTACCTTTACTGTATGATTCTTCTTGTTTAATTATTTTTTTTATGTTGTAGTCAATAATAGCAGGAGCAGCAGCGGACGTCAAATCGAGAAACGCATTGAAAAAACTGATGGACGCTACTTAGATACTTACATAGATTTGTCGGGATTCGTTTTGAGATAATATTCAATGAGGAGCGGGAGCCGCGCCACTTGTGGAATGGACCTATCGTCAGGACAGGTCATCAGTATCTGATTGATGGGGGTCTGAAACCCAGGACCCCCACCAATCAGCTGTTTGAGAAGAGAGCAGCACTCCTGTGATTGCCGTGGCCTTCTGTCATCTTTTCCTAGACGGGTGACATCCCGTTTGTCGGTCACGTGGCCTTGGAGCAGCTCAGCCCCATAGAAGTGAATGGGGCTGACCATGATACCAAGCACGGCCACTATACAATGTACGGCGCTGTGCTTGGTGAGCTGTGGAAAGGGCATGGCGCCCAGAGAAGCATCGGTGCCTTCTCAAACAGCTGATCACCGGAGGTCCCGGGCGTTGGACCCCCCCCCCTATCAGATACTGATGACCTATCCTGAGTATAGGTCATCAGTCTTAAAATCTCATAAAACCCTTTTAAACATGTTAAACCCCCCCCAACCTCTTCATCCTCTACCAATCCAGCGCAGACACTTTGGTGGTTCCTATGTTTGTTGTTTTTTTTTTTGTTGCAAGCAGCCAGTATGTGACCGCGGCAATCAATGGCGGCAGCAGTCACGTGCCTCGCTACTGGCATCATTCCTCCCATTGCTGTATGTATCTTTTTAGAAAGAAAAATACAGATAACCCTTTTAGCCTTTCAGACATGTTTGTTTCTGTCATTTTCAGCAGTTTTTTTGTTGCTTTTTTGCACCAGCATTTTTTGAAGAGTTGTTTTCTGTAGAATCTCCAGCTCCGGATTTTAGCTGAAAGTCTATAGGAGATTGGAAATGCAGGAAACACAATTTTTTTGCTAGTGATGTTTTTGTTCATTAGGCATCCCTTGTCTTTCTTGCTTGTTTTCAGATATGCAGCGTGCAGGACACTTTGGTGTTTGTCTAGAAACACCTTCTCTATAGGGGAAAAGCGCCATAAAAAAAAGTGGCAGGCCACACGATGTGCAGAAAATGCTGCAAAAGCTGCAGGTGGCCCCAAAAATGCAGCGCTAATTCTGGATTTTGTTTTACAGGTAAAATTTGTGTGTAAAAAGCCCTGTTTTCTAGGACTACAACATTGATGGAATTTTGGTTAAATAATAATAATATTTGTATCATAATATCAGATAATTAGAACCACACTGTAAATAAAATGTAAGTTAGGCTCCTTTCACACTTGCGTTTGCAGGATCTGTTTGTGAGAGCCTGTGACTGATCTCACAAATGGATCCTACAAACTGATCAGTTTTGTCCTAATGCATTCTGAATGGAAAAGGATCCGTTCAGAACGCATCAGTTTTGCTTCAGTTCAGTCTCCATTCCGTTTTGGAGGCGGACACTATAACGCTGCTTTCTGCGTTTTGGTGTCCGCATAAAAAAACTGATCCAATGTAAGTCAATGGTCATGACTCACAATGTAAGTCAATGGGGACGGATCCGTTTTCTCAGACACAATAGAAAACTGATCCGTCCCCCGTTGACTTTCAATGACGGATCCGTCTTGGCTATTTAAAAGATAATACAACCGGATCCGTTCAGAACGGATGCAGACGGTTGTATTATCATGACCGAAGCATTTTTGCTGATCCATGACGGATCCAGCAAAAACCCTGGTGTGAAAGTAGCCTTACCCAAAAAATCCAGCATTGATACATGTTGCACTATGATGAGGTCATCAGTATGTAATAGACTATGAAGATGGCACAATGAAGAGATTAGGACAGAACCAATATTCGCCACTCGCTCCTACTGAATAAGTCCTGCTAACAAAAGAGAGTGACCGTGTAGCACAGGGGTAGGCAACCTCCGGTACTCCAACTGTTGTGAAACTACAACTCCCAGCATGGTAATTGTAGTTTCACAACAGCTGGAGTGCTGAAGGTTGCTGACCCCTAGTGTAGCAGAATGACATGAAATAACAGATTGATCTTCTGGATCAGACACAGAATAGACGCCAGAATCTGCAGAACTGAATCTTCCTGCTGAGGAAATGTTCTTTATCTGTTCTGGTTCTTATACTGGTTTCCATAAACTGATGATTCCGTTCTCCCATGATTATTGGAGGCAGGAATGAAGAGCCGCAGCAGTTGGTGTAATATGTCTTTGTGACCAGCAGAGGGAGCTCATTGCTGTATGTGTTGAGCAGAATCGGCGACATTAAAGACATTTCTGAAAAGAATGTCTTATTGGGAATTGATCATTGATGTTGCTGCTGTTTGTTGTGTGTTCACCACGTGGCTGACGGATTCCAGTTTGTGGATTAGGCGTAATTTGTTGCAAGCGAGAAATATTTTGTGTTTGAAAAGCTTATCTGAGGCCCTATGAGAGTAGCCTACATTGGTGGTTCTCACACGGTCAGTATTAGGTGAGTATTTTTCATCATTATTTGTAAGTCAGACACGGGAGCAGATCAAAAACGGAGAGGAGGTGCGAATATCTGGATTAGGGCACAGTCACATGGACTTTACCTCCGCAAAATCTGCCCTCTATTCCACGGCAGAAACCACTGTGGTTTTTCACTTTGCAATGTTGCGGATCTGCTGGCGGGTTATTAACCCCACTTAGAGATGTCCTCGGCTGTCATTTCTCACCCAACTACATTATTTAACCTCTCTCTTTCTTTTGGTATCTTTATGTCCTCTTGTTAGCATCCTGTTATAACCTAACTACTAACTACTCCATTCTCCCCTTCATCTCTAAACTCCTGGAGCCCCTGGTCTATTCTCACCTAATAATTTACCTTTCTCCAAACTCTCTTTGACCCTTCACAATCTGATTTCCGCACTCTACAGAAACTGCCCTCACCAAAGTGTCAAATGATCTCTTGGCAGTGAAAAAGAATGGCAACTACTCTCTATTTATTCTTCTGGATCTCTCTGCAGTATTTGACACTGTAGACCACCATCTCCCCCTCACCATGCTCCAATCTATCAGTCTTAGGCTACATGCACACGACCGTATGTATTTTGTGGGCCACAAAATGCGGATCCGAAAAAAAATATGGAAAATGTCCATGTGAAATCCGTTTTGCGTGAATTTTTTGCAGCTCCATTGTAACACTGCCTATCCTTGTTCGCAAAACGGACAAGAAAAGGACATGTTCTATCTTTTTTGCGGGGCTACGGAACAGACATCGATGAGGACAATACATGGGGTGCTGTCCGCATTTTTTGCGGACCCATTGAAATGAATGGGTCCTCATCCAATCCGCAAAAAAAAAAAAAAAAAAAAAAAAAAAAAAGAATGGACACAGAAACAAAATACGTTTGTGTGCATGTAGCCTTAAGGACACCGTTCTCTCCTGGTTTTCTTCCTATCTCTCTGGCCGCTCCTTCAGTGTGTCAGTCACTTGCTCTACTTGTCCTCTCCCTCTTGCTGTTGGGGTTCCTAAGATGTCCTCTCCTGTTTTCTCTCTACACAGCCCCCAATAGATAGACTATCAGTACCATCTCTATGCTGATAACTGGAGATGAGCGAAGTTTTGAAAAATTCAATTCAGTTTGTTATGAATCTCTATAGATCAGGTATATGCGTACATCTCAGAGGCTGAGGGAATGTATAGAGCGGGCCAAAAATGCCAAACCCCGTGGATGAAGACTGACGACTGATGACCCGGGTCCCACAGAAATTATTTCAAGCCACTTCTCGGCTTTTCTTCACAAAGGTTGTCCTCCAAAAAACAAGAGTGCACCCAAACCTCATACAGCACGATTCAGAGGAACACAAAACCCGCCAGAGACGTCATTGTATCTAATCGTATCATGTGGGATACTGCCTGCTGAGCTGTGTATCTAATCCTATCATATGTGATACAGTCTGTTGAGCTGCTGTATCTAATCCTATCCTGTGGGATACCATCTGCTGAGTTGTGTATCTAATCATATCCTGTGTGATACTGTCTGCTGAGCTGTGTATCTAATCTTATCCTGTATGATACTGTCTGCTGTATCTAATCCTATCCTGTGGAATACTGCCTGCTGAGCTATATATCTAATCCTATCCTGTGTGATACTGCCTGCTGAGCTGTGTATCTAATCCTATCCTGTGTGATACTGTCTGCTGAGCTGTGTATCTAATCCTATCCTGTGTGATACTGCCTGCTGAGCTGTGTATCTAATCCTATCCTGTGGGATACTGTCTGCTGAGCTGTGTATCTAATCATATCCTGTGTGATACTGCCTGCTGAGCTGTGTATCTAATCCTATCCTGTGGGATACTGTCTGCTGAGCTATATATCTAATCCTATCCTGTGTGATACTGCCTGCTGAGCTGTGTATCTAATCATATCCTGTGTGATGCTGTCTGCTGAGCTGTGTATCTAATCCTATCCTGTGTGATACTGTCTGCTGTATCTAATCTTATCCTGTGGGATACTGCCTGTTGAGCTGTGTATCTAATCCTATCCTGTGTGATACTGTCTGCTGAGGTGTATCTAATCCTTTCGTGTGTGATACTGTCTGCTAAACTGTGTATCTAATCCTATCCTGTGTGATACTGCTTGCTGAGCTGTGTATCTAATCCTATCCTGTGGGATACTGCCTACTGAGCTATATATCTAATCCTATCCTTTGTGATACTGCCTGCTGAGCTGTGTATCTAATCCTATCCTTTGGGATACTGCCTACTGAGCTATATATCTAATCCTATCCTTTGTGATACTGTCTGCTAAACTGTGTATCTAATCCTATACTGTCTGCTGACGTGTATCTAATCCTTTCATGTGTGATACTGATTGCTAAACTGTGTATCTATTCCTCCGGTGTGATACTGTTGATGAGATGCTGTAGCTAAGTTGATCATGTGGGATACTGTCTGCTGTATCTAATCATATCCAGTGATACTGCTCCCTCGCTCCGGTGTTGGAGAACATCACTTTAAACAGCATCAGGCATTGATTATCTGTAACAGGATGAAGTCACAGGGGCCACAAGTATCTTCCATGTGGAGCTCTGCAGACAGAACATCTCCCCAGAGGGCACCAAATAACATTACCAATGGATTTGGTGATTGTCTTGCATCCTCAGGAGAGCCTCTGCGCTATTATTTATGGCCTCAGACGGAGCAGAAAATCTGAAAGCCTCAAATACCTCAAACTTCACCCCAGGACATTACTGCTCACATACAATGCCTTGCGAAAGTATTCGGCCCCTGGAACTTTTCAACCTTTTACCACATTTCAGGCTTCAAACAAAAAGATAGAACATTTTACATTTTTGGTGAAGAATCAACAACAAGTGGTCACAATTGTGAAGTGGAACGAAATTTATTGGATCATTTAAACTTTTTTGTAATAATAAAACTGAAAAGTTGTTCGTTCAAAATTATTCGGCCCATTTACTTTCAGTCCAGAAGTTGATCTTTGATCTCTGAATGATCCAATGTTGTCCTAAATGACTGATGAAGATACATAGAATCCACCTGTGTGTAATCAAGTCTCCGTATAAATGCACCTGCTCTGTGATAGTCTCAGGGTTCTGCATCATGAAGACCAAGGAACACACCAGGCAGGTCCCTGATACTGTTGTGGAGAAGTTTAACGCCGGATTTGGAGACCAAAAGATTTCCCAAGCTTTAAACATCCCAAGGAGCCCTGTGCAAGTGTCATATTGAAATGGAAGGAGGATCAGACCACTGCAAATCTACCAAGACCCGGCCGTCCCTCTAAACAAGGAGAAGACTGATCAGAGATGGAGCCAAGAGGCCCATGATCACTCTGGATGAACTGCAGAGATCTACAGCTGAGGTGGGAGAGTCTGTCCACAGGACAACAATCAGTCCAACACTTCACAGATCTGCCCTTTATGGAAGAGTGGCAAGAAGAAAGCCATTTCTCAAAGATATCCATAAAAAGTCTGGTTTACAGTTTGCCACAAGCCCCTGGGAGACACCAAACATGTGGAAGAAGGGGCTCTGCTCAGAGGAAACCAAAATCAGACTTTTTGGAAACAATGCAAAACGATATGTTTGGTGTAAAAGCAACACAGCTCATCCCCCTGAACACACCATCCCCACTGTCAGACATGGTGGGGGCAGCATCATGGTTTGGGCTTTTCATCAGCAGGGACAGGGAAGATGATGGATGGAGCCAAATACAGGACCATTCTGGATGAAAAGACCTGAGACTAGGACGGAGATTTATCTTCCAACAAGACAATGATCCCAAACATAAAGCAACATCTACAATGGAATGGTTCAAAAATAAAGGTCTCCAGGTCTTAGAATGGCCGAGTCACAGTCCAGACCTGAATCCAATGGAGAAGATGTGGAAAGAGCTGAAAACTGCTGTTCACAAACGTCTCCATCCAACCTCAAAGAGGAAGAATGGGCAAGAATTTCATCTCTAGATGTGAAAACTGATAGAGACATCCCCCAAGAGACCGCAGCTGGAATCGCAGCAAAGTATTAATGCAAGGGGGACGAATAATTTTGAACGCCCCACTTTTCAGTTTTATTATTACAAAAAAGTTTAAATGATCCAATAAATTTCCTTCCACTTCACAATTGTGACCACTTGTTGTTGATTCTTCACCAAAAATGTAAAATGTTCTATCTTTTTGTTTGAAGCCTGAAATGTGGCAAAAAGTTGAAAAGTTCCAGGGGCCGAATACTTTTACAAGGCACTGTACATGTAATAACCATGACAGAACACAACGGAAAGTAAATGTAACTGTGACCAATTGTGGCATTATATCTAATCTGCTGTGAGAATACAGCACCTTTATATACAATGCCTTCTTTTATCCTAAAATATTAACTACTAGCTACAGCACCATCCCCTATGTACAGGAATATAACTACTATAATACTGCTCCTATGTACAAGAATATAACTACTATAATACTGCTCCTATGTACAAGAATATAACTACTATAATACTGCCTCCTATGTACAAGAATATAACTCCTATAATACTGCTCCTATGTACAAGAATATAACTCCTATAATACTGCTCCTATGTACAAGAATATAACTCCTATAATACTGCTCCTATGTACAATAATATAACTACTATAATACTGCTCCTATGTACAGGAATATAACTACTATAATACTGCTCCTATGTACAAGAATATAACTCCTATAATACTGCCTCCTATGTACAAGAATATAACTCCTATAATACTGCTCCTATGTACAAGAATATAACTCCTATAATACTGCTCCTATGTACAAGAATATAACTCCTATAATACTGCTCCTATGTACAAGAATATAACTACTATAATACTGCTCCTATGTATAAGAATATAACTACTATAATACTGCTCCTATGTACAAGAATATAACTACTATAATACTGCTCCTATGTACAAGAATATAACTACTATAATACTGCTCCTATGTACAAGAATATAACTACTATAATACTGCCTCCTATGTACAAGAATATAACTACTATAATACTGCTCCTATGTACAAGAATATAACTACTATAATACTGCTCCTATGTACAAGAATATAACTACTATAATACTGCTCCTATGTACAAGAATATATCTACTATAATACTGCTCCTATGTACAAGAATATAACTACTATAATACTGCTCCTATGTACAAGAATATAACTACTATAATGCTGCTCCCTGTGCCCAGTTATGCGGTTCAGATTCTCAGTGTTTGTCGGCACTTTTGCTCCGGATTCTCTCGGCTCCTCTTGGTTTTTATCACCAGATTCATCCTAGAAATATAAAATCCCATTTCACGTCCTGGACATGGAATAAGCAGCGACGCTTTCTCCGGAGCAGACGTTCCTACTGTTTTATTCCCCTAGAAATAAGTTAATACATTCACAAGGAACATAATAAAATACAACTGTGTGGAATTACATTGCGGACGTTTTTTCCCACCGCCTGGTAACTCCCATCGGATTTCGTGTCTCACTAAAACACTACTCGACAAGTCCTCGCACAAATGAAAATACTGGGGGAAGAGAAGGGCCCTTTTCATTCCTCTGGCCTCGGTTTGGCCTCTTTCCAGGGTTTGACACATTGTCTGGGGTTCCCCGCCAACTGGAATGTATTCTCCCCTCCCAAAATTCATTTCAGATTCGGCTGGTTAACCCTTTCAGCGACGGCCTATGGCTTGCAGGAAATTGGGTGAGCACCAGAGACACAGGATCTGCGGGTCCTAAAAGAAAGTGCTTCATGGCTGATTCATTGAAAATGACGTAAAAAAGGTAAAAAAAAAAAAACAAAAAACGCCTCGAATCCTACGGTGGTCCGGATCCTGGAGGTGAAATCAAGAGTCCAGAACCTAAGACCTTGTAATATAGCACCAGTGGGGGGGTGGGGATCAGTGACGGGGGCTCCACCATGTGATACTGGAGTCTTAGGGTCCTCTGTACCGGGGGATGGGCACTGGTGACGAGGAGTCAGAAATACTTAAAAAGTGCAACATAAATCCATTGTCTCGTGTGTCCTGACACTTTAAGGGCAGCAGCGCTGTGCTCCCTGGCAATGCAGTGGTTAACACCCAGACCTCAGGCCTGCTTCGGGCGCTGCGGCCAAATGGCTTCGTGCCTGAGGGAATGATCCCTTCCAAAAAATGTCATTCCTGCCATGAAAAAAAAAAAAAAGTACCACATTATACAGGAATAAATACGTCCCCGCTCCAACAGGAGGGGGAGGGGAGGTTCAGTCGGTGCCATCTTGTCAGCGGGCACTGGCAGTGTTGCCCACCATCTCAGCTCGTGGAGCGGGCGCAGCGGTCTGCACAGTCGGCGTGGGTCTGGCCCAGCATCAAGTATTGGATGTGGCAGCCCCCAAGCCGGGGTCGCTGCGGGTACAGGACAGGCAGTCTTCGGCAGTCGTGTTCATGCCCAGATGTCACAAGACCACGCAGAACGGCCTGTGTGTGCCCGTCCCGCGGTCCCCTCGCCACTTGGTGTTCCTCTTCCGCTTCTGATTCTTGTCTGGAACCTGCTGCCTGCGGAACATTGTAACAAAGGGAAGGTTTGACATTGTAACACTCTGATACATTCTTCAGTGACCTATATATGTTGGGGGCAGTGGCCGCCTCTGGGTGAAGACCTCCATTATTGCTGCGGCACTGGCGATGCCACCTGGTGGTCAACACACGATTTACACAGAGGAATCAAAAGTGCTGCAGTTTAAAGCAGGGGGGAAGGAGAAACCTCATAGGATTTGTCAATGTGAAACGCACGTGGGCAGATGTAACAGAGGTTGAGGGGGCTGCACGGGTTCTCACCTGATCACCCGGACGAGGTCATGGAAGGCTTTGTCCACGTTCTGAGGAGGATCCTTGGCACTGGTTTCAATATAAGGAATCTGAAATCCAAACAGAACAAGGCTGTCAGCCTGAGACATTTTTGGAGGATGGTGGTTGGGGTTAGAGGAGGCTGGGAGAGGTAGTAGATAGGTAAACATGACATTTTCATATATGGCTGCTTTAGGGTCATACAGAGTTTTTGTTGCAACTTTTTGGGATTTTTCACTTTTTAGTGGGCGGGGCTTATAGGAAGGGAATGATCCCAACCCTAAAGCTGCCGTAGATATCAGTGTGTGCGCAGTGACAGCCGACGTGCGCCGGACCGCCTGACAGGCTCGTCTCAGTAACTCTGACGCTCTGTCTATGTTTGAAATTATTTTTTATAGTAGAAAAATTAAGCAACTCTGCAAATAGTCAAGATTAATAATCTCTCGCTTTGTGTACACAGAGAACTATGAGTCTCCAGACCATCAAACCCTGGTTAAAGAGGACCTCTCCCCTCTCCTCTGCCTGTGTTAATAGCTTCATGCATTCCTCATGTAATAATTCTGGAACATCTATTCTTATGTCTCTATGTTATGACATTCCTTTATTATTCCTGCTAGAAGTTATGAATGAATTGCTAGCAGTCTGCAGTAAGGGTACAGAGGGGAGGTGACCAGTTGGGAGGGTGTCCCTGCACAGACTGACTCTATCCAATCAGTGCTGCCATTTTCAGTCTGTGCAGGGACACACCCCCAACTGGTTACCTCCCCTCTGTACCCTTACTGCAGACTGCTAGCAATTTATTCATAACTTCTAGCAGGAATAATAGAGGAATGGTACAACATAGAGACATAAGAATAGAGGCTCCAGAATTGTTGTGACATGGGGAATGCATGGAGCTATTAAACCAGGCATGTCAGGAGCGGGGAGAGGTCCTCTTTAATCTGATCCTGCATCCATCTGTCATCATCAGCTTATTTAGGTACAGTTCTACACCAGTTATCAGAGCTCTCTCCTGTACCGCACCAAACATCTGTGCCAGTCTTCCAATGTCTGGGGGAGGAATCTGAGTGGGTGGGGCTAACAAAGGGGTGGGGCTTAGTGTTCCTTTGGTCAGCCAGTTGCCTTACAGCTAGACAGAGGATGGTCACTTTTTTATCATCTCGCTGAGTTTTAGTCCCAACCCCCCCACATCAGCCCCTGCACTTACGTTGTGTTTTACCGCCATCTCTTTCCCTTGATCACTTGATATTTTTCTTAAGTGCATCAGATCCACTTTGTTCGCAACTAAAATCATCGGGAAGGAGTCTCTGAAAGAAGAAAAAATATCCATATGACGCTGGTTCATAGAGCCTGAACTTAAAGGGGCGCTAGGCCTGCAGGTTATCTACTCTCCTCTTTCTGTTCTGGAGAATACAGTCTATTGCTCCCTGTTATCAGACATTTCAGTGGAGAGGATGACTGTAGGACAGGAGAATACAATCTATTACTCCCTGTTATCAGACATTTCAGGGGAGAGGATGACTGTAGGACAGGAGAATACAATCTATTGCTCCCTGTTATCAGACATTTCAGGGGAGAGGATGACTGTAGGACAGGAGAATACAATCTATTGCTCCCTGTTATCAGCCATTTCAGGGGAGAGGATGACTGTAGGACAGGAGATTACAATCTATTGCTCCCTGTTATCAGCCATTTCAGGGGAGAGGATGACTGTAGGACAGGAGAATACAGTCTATTGCTCCCTGTTATCAGACATTTCAGAGGAGAGGATGACTGTAGGACAGGAGAATACAATCTATTGCCCCCTGTTATCAGCCATTTCAGGGGAGAGGATGACTGTAGGACAGGAGAATACAATCTATTGCTCCCTGTTATCAGCCATTTCAGAGGAGAGGATGACTGTAGGACAGGAAAATACAATCTATTGCCCCCTATTATCAGCCATTTCAGGGGAGAGGATGACTGTAGGACAGGAGAATACAATCTATTGCCCCCTATTATCAGCCATTTCAGGGGAGAGGATGACTGTAGGACAGGAGAATACAATCTATTGCTCCCTGTTATCAGACATTTCAGGGGAGAGGATGACTGTAGGACAGGAGAATACAATCTATTGCCCCCTGTTATCAGACATTTAAGGGGAGAGGATGACTGTAGGACAGGAGAATACAATCTATTGCTCCCTGTTATCAGACATTTCAGAGGAGAGGATGACTGTAGGACAGGAGATTACAATCTATTGCTCCCTGTTATCAGCCATTTCAGGGGAGAGGATGACTGTAGGACAGGAGAATACAATCTATTGCTCCCTGTTATCAGATATTTCAGAGGAGAGGATGACTGTAGGACAGGAGAATACAGTCTATTGCCCCCTGTTATCAGACATTTCAGAGGAGAGGATGACTGTAGGACAGGAGAATACAATCTATTGCTCCCTGTTATCAGCCATTTCAGGGGAGAGGATGACTGTAGGACAGGAGAATACAATCTATTGCTCTCTGTTATCAGACATTTCAGGGGAGAGGATGACTGTAGGACAGGAGAATACAATCTATTGCTCCCTGTTATCAGACATTTCAGAGGAGAGGATGACTGTAGGACAGGAGAATACAATCTATTGCTCCCTGTTATCAGCCATATTGGACCCTTAGGAGCTGGACAAATACATCAGGATATACTAACGACTACATAATACTAATAAATGTATGTATCTGGATTATCAGTACGTGCATTCCCAGATAAAGGAAGAGGCAGTTCTCAATGACCACGAACAGGTGGCGACACCCCGGCTCCTGCTCCCCGTTCTCACCTGTCTTTGACCCTGAGGATGAGTTGATGAAAACGATCTACATGTTCGAAGCTCGCCTTATCCGTGACCGAGTAAACGATGAGGAAGCCATCGCCGGTCCTCATGTACTGCTCCCTCATGGCGCTGAACTCCTCCTGCCCGGCGGTGTCCAGCACTGAACCAAACACAAAGAGAATCCACTCACTACAACCTCCTGTTTATTCATTCCTTTATTTGTTTTTACCTTTTTGTTATTTTTCCAAATCTTATTTGTTGCTATTTTTTTTTTTTTTTTTGCAGGAATTGTGGCCCCAGGCAACGGACTCATCTCCTGACCGCACCCCCCCCTCTCTAACCTGGCCCCTGCTCTTAGGATCAGGCTGCTTCTTGGTCCCTCTCTCATACTTTACACTGCAGTTTTACTCCATTAGGGCACACATGAGGTAAGGGGTGGAGCCTAGACAAGGGGAGGAGCCAGAAAAAGGACAATAGGGGTCTGAAGGGGAGACTAATGCAAGAGTGTGCTCCATAATAAAGAGCAGTGGGACCACGACTTTGGATCCTGCACCTTTCTGTACACTGCAGATGTGTCACACCGCACCAATCTCCTCTGCATATTACACAATCTGCAGCCCAGGGCAGCTCTTCACTTGCCTGCGCAGGTCACCGCTGCCGGGTGGGTGCGGCCGGACTTTGTGATGACGTTTTAAGGAGCGGCTGTGATAAAAAAGAGAACTTGCAAATGTGAAACTGATGGAAACCTGGCACGGGCAGCTTAACCCCTTCAGTGCCTCAATGCTGGAACCCCTGCAGGGCCTGCGGCTGACAGCCGAACGGGTGCACACCTCATAGGCAGAGACCATGGTCCTGGGGCCGCACTCACACTGCAGCGGGCGGGGGAGGGGGTTGGGGTTCATACAAGTTCCAGTGAATAATGTCACTTAGGAAGCAAATCAGATTTATCAGATCCCTATTCTCGTCTCTTCTGGTTAGGGGCTCATGCACACCACCGTGATTTGGGGCCACATCTGATCTGCATTTTTTGTGTATCAGATGTGAACCCAGTCATCCCAATGGGGCTGCAAAAGTCCATTCCTCAGTCCTGCAAAAAAAAAAAATAGAACATGTCCTATTCGTGTCCTTTTTGTGGACAGGGATAGCATATTTCTATAGGAGTGAAAAAAAAAAAACAAATGGCGTCAGGATCTCAGGTGGTATCCGTGTTTTGCGGACGACAAAAAAAAGGCTACGGCCATGCGCATGAGCCGGGGTCAGGCTGCACTTTATATAAATCTCAGGCCCGATGGGATCTATTAATTCAGATGCCCAAACTATGAGCTTATCCCACAAAAACCAACGTCACATAGAAGAGAGACGAATATTAGGACGCAGCGCGGCTGACCACGGAATGACACCTTCTGTAAATTTCTTATGGACTTTAGTTTCTATTCCTCACCAGTTAAATTTCTGCTTGATGTCAGTGAATGAGAACATCCCTGTTTACGCTCTGAGGGTTTGACACGAATGTATCCAGTCTAGTACAAGTCTCTGTCCTGATAGTTAGAAACAATGTATCAGTCTGGAGTCCAGGACGGTTATCTCCGGCTACTTTCACACTAGCGGCACGGGTGGAACAGCCTGCCGGATCCGTGCTGCCGCGTGTGCGTCCAGAACTACGCTCTGGACCCATTCACTATAATGGGGGCGGGCAGCACAGCAAACATGCCAAGAGGTGGCCGGACTAAAGTTAGGACACCGGGTGCCGCTAGTGTGAAAGTAACCTAAGGGCTCGTTCACACGACCGTATATATTTTCCATTTCCATTCCGTTTTTTTTGCGGATCGTATGCGGAACCATTCATTTCAAAGGGTCCGCAAAAAAAATAAAAACAAAAAAATGGAAGGTACTCCGTGTGCATTCTGTTTTAGTATGTCCGTTGTCCGTATTTCTGTTCCGCAAAAAAAAAAAGAACATGTCCTATTATTGTCCGCATTACGGACAAGGATAGGACTGTTCTATTAGGTGCCAGTCTGTGTGCATTCTGTATTTTTTGCGGATCTGTTTTTTCATACGGTCGTGTGAATGAGCCCTTAGAGAGGATTCTTCAGACTGTAGCAAACTCTAGCTGTGAAGGATATCACTCGGTAAATACATATGATACTTCCCATTTATTCAGAGCAAGCAGAGGTCTTGAAAATGACGAAATGGAACACAAAAGGGGGTCATTTATTAATTCCTATAGTTATGAGGAGGTGCTGGCCTCTATATAACTTTGGGGCATCCTGCGCCAATTCTAAATGTAAGAGCTTCCGAGCCCTTTTACATTTAGACCGTTTTCTACGCCTAAAACATGCCCACTTTTTTAGACCAGGCATGAGCGGGGAAAAGTCATAGACCTTTACGCCGCAATCTATGCAAGAAATACGCCTGATATAGACGTATTTTGGGTTGGTAAATGACCCCCAAAGTATTCTAGATTTCATTCACAAAGTAGAACTTCTAATCATTATAAAAGCTGACCGTTGCAGTGGAATCCGTTTTCACTTACAGGTGAAGGTTTGTTACAATGTATCCAGTCTACATAATCTTCTCCAGACTGATACATTTTAATAAACTCTCAGGACAAGAGAGACAGAGATTTGTGCTGCTGCTCTGTCTAGCACACATAGGACTGCCTGGACAGGACAAGATTGTAACAAACCTTCAGCTGTGTGAATTATTAGGTCTGTAAAGATTTTCAGCTTCTTGGTGGAAATAAGGATATTCCTATTCACTAACAGAAAGCAGAGATCTTGAAATGATAAGGAATTGAAGCACAAACTCTACTAGAAAGTTGCAGAGCTTACGATATAATGACTGCGGCGCCGGCCCTTTAACACCTTGTCACTTATGACAGCCTCCAGTATATAATATCACAAAGAATGAAAACTGTACAGCAACAAAAGGGTCGATTTCTGAGTGACAGCGTTACCCCCATATTTAATCCGTCCGGGGCCCAGGATCACGTAGGTAGCGAGCAGCTTCATGGAAGCGATTAGTGGCGGTTGTCAGATCTGTTTTATGGACAGGATGTTAAGTGGGAACAAATGAGCAGTGTTGTCAGGCTGCATTACAGCGCGGTGATGAGACACAGACGGCCGGCGCGGGGGCAGCGGAAAGTGACAGCCTTACTGACGGCTTGTCAATCACTGCGCCTGTCACAGAACGCACCCAATGTATCCATGAAACTCTGCAGGATCTACATATAGAGTACATACCACCTCATATACAGCTCCTCAGAGTACATGCCACCTCATATACAGCTCCTCAGAGTACATACCACCTCATATACAGCTCCTCAGAGTACATACCACCTCGTATACAGCTCCTCAGAGTACATACCACCTCATATACAGCTCCTCAGAGTACATACCACCACATATACAGCTCCTCAGAGGACATACCACCTCATATACAGCTCCTCAGAGGACATACCACCTCATATACAGCTCCTCAGAGTACATACCACCTCGTATACAGCTCCTCAGAGTACATACCACCTCATATACAGCTCCTCATAGTATATACCACCTCATATACAGCTCCTCAGAGTATATACCCCCCCATATACAGCTCCTCACAGTACATACCACCTCGTATACAGCTCCTCAGAGTACATACCACCTCGTATACAGCTCCTCAGAGGACATACCACCTCATATACAGCTCCTCAGAGTACACACCACCTCATATACAGCTCCTCAGAGTACATACCACCTCATATACAGCTCCTCAGAGTATATACCACCACATATAAAGCTCCTCAGAGTACATACCACCTCATATACAGCTCCTCAGAGTACATACCACCTCATATACAGCTCCTCAGAGTACATACCACCTCATATACAGCTCCTCAGAGTATATACCCCCCCATATACAGCTCCTCACAGTACATACCACCTCGTATACAGCTCCTCAGAGTACATACCACCTCATATACAGCTCCTCAGAGTACATACCACCTCGTATACAGCTCCTCAGAGTACATACCACCCATATACAGCTCCTCAGAGTACATACCACCTCATATACAGCTCCTCAGAGTACATACCACCTCGTATACAGCTCCTCAGAGTACATACCACCCATATACAGCTCCTCAGAGGACATACCACCTCATATACAGCTCCTCAGAGTACATACCACCCCATATACAGCTCCTCAGAGGACATACCACCCATATACAGCTCCTCAGAGTATATACCACCACATATAAAGCTCCTCAGAGTACATACCACCCATATACAGCTCCTCAGAGTACATACCACCCATACACAGCTCCTCAGAGTACATACCACCTCATATACAGCTCCTCAGAGTACATACCACCCATATACAGCTCCTCAGAGTATATACCCCCCCATATACAGCTCCTCACAGTACATACCACCCCATATACAGCTCCTCACAGTACATACCACCCCATATACAGCTCCTCAGAGGACATACCACCTCATATACAGCTCCTCAGAGTACATACCACCTCATATACAGCTCCTCAGAGTACATACCACCCCATATACAGCTCCTCAGAGGACATACCACCCCATATACAGCTCCCTCAGAGTACATACCACCCCATATACAGCTCCTCAGAGTACATACCACCCCATATACAGCTCCTCACAGTATATACCACCCATATACAGCTCCTCACAGTACATACCACCCATATACACCTCCTCAGAGTATATACCCCCCATATACAGCTCCTCACAGTATATACCACCCATATACAAGCTCCTCACAGTACATACCACCCATATACAGCTCCTCAGAGTATATACCCCCCATATACAGCTCCTCACAGTACATTACCACCCATATACAGCTCCTCACAGTACATACCACCCCATATACACCTCCTCAGAGTACATACCACCCATATACACCTCCTCAGAGTACATACCACCTCATATACAGCTCCTCAGAGTACATACCACCACATATACAGCTCCTCAGAGTACATACCCCCCCATATACAGCTCCTCAGAGTACATACCACCACATATACAGCTCCTCAGAGTACATACCACCACATATACAGCCTCCTCAGAGTACATACCCCCCCATATACAGCTCCTCAGAGTACATACCCCCCATATACAGCTCCTCAGAGTACATACCCCCCATAACAGCCCTCAGAGTACACACCACCCATATACAGCTCCTCAGAGTACACACCACCCCATATACAGCTCCTCAGAGTACACACCACCCCATATACACCTCCTCAGAGTACAGACCACCCCATATACAGCTCCTCAGAGTACACACCCACCCCATATACACCTCCTCAGAGTACACACCACCCCATATACAGCTCCTCAGAGTACACACCACCCCATATACAGCTCCTCAGAGTATATACCACCACATATACACCTCCACAGAGTATATACCACCACATATACACCTCCACAGAGTACATACCACATATACAGCTCCTCAGAGTATATACCACCCCATATAAACCTCCTCAGAGTACATACCACCTCATATACAGCTCCTCAGAGTACATACCACCACATATACAGCTCCTCAGAGTACACACCACCCCATATACAGCTCCTCAGAGTATATACCACCACATATACACCTCCACAGAGTATATACCACCACATATACACCTCCACAGAGTACATACCACATATACAGCTCCTCAGAGTATATACCACCCCATATAAACCTCCTCAGAGTACATACCACCACATATACAGCTCCTCAAAGCTCTAGCAGAATTGTGACTGCAGCTCTGGAGCATAGGACATAACTTAAAGTCAGCACCAAATATGTAAAGCAGGGAGTATAAAATGTGATGGTGCTGAACGCTCTTTACCCCATGGCGAAGCATATTCTTCTCTGCACACACACAAATCTGCAGAGGAGTTTGGGACAATTGGTTTGAAGCTTGGTTTGTGAATGAGTTTATGTTGGGTATTTCGGCCATTGTGATGGATCATGTTTTTCCTCCCCCGTTCACCCAGCTTTCCCACTTGATCTGCCCCCCCTATATCAGTCCATGGCTGGGCAGATATACCATTCAGGACTGAGAAAGCTAGGTGACAACTTTATTATAATGGGTGTAAACACAGAGTGCTACATTGTTTCCTCACCGTCCAGAATGGCCCATTGTCCGTCTATCTCCGTGTGCTTCAGGTAGGAGTCCTCTATGGTGGGGTCATAATCCGGCACGAAGATCTTCTGGAAGAACTGGATGGTGAGCGCGCTCTTCCCCACGCCTCCATCGCCCACCACCACCAGCTTGTAAGTCGGCAGGTTATCGCTCAGGACAGCGCTGGTAGCCATGGTGTCCTCAGTACGGTTCCTGCAGAGATGGAGACAATTAGTCACAGAGTAACAGGCCGGATGCAGATGACGGAAAGGGTTAAAGGAAAGTTACACAACTCAGCTATGCAATGAGAGATCAGCGAGAGGGAACAAGCCTGATCATGAGTCAACCTGACCCTCCTCTAATCTGGCATCTGATACTTCAGAAGGTCACCACATGGGGGCGTGTTCACATGGCGCAGTCATGTATTGTGTTTTTTGACACAATTTCCATTCACAGCAAAAACCACAATATGACCACATAGTGTGAATACACCCATAATGTATGTTGGAATTGATAAAGGAAATCCAAAACGATCACATAGTGATGGCCCCAAAACCCAATAATAACTCCATGGGTTCAGCTCTGGGGTAAAGTCCCCATGCAGGTTGATGGTATTTTATCTGCAAGGTCATTCTCAAAACCTGAGCCCCCCCCCCATGTGTACAAGGGGTAATTCCACCTCAGATTGTGTTTATGTATTTCTTTCCATGTCCATGGAGGACCGAGAACATAAAAAGCCACCGCTGACCTCGAGAACACAAGAAGCCACCCCCAACCCCAAGAACATAAGAGGCCACCAGTGACTGCAAAAACACAAGAGGCCACAACCAACTCCAAGAACATAAAAGGCCACCAGAGAACACAAGGGGATACCGCCAACTCCGAGAACACAAGGGGATACCGCCGACCCCAAGAACACAAAAGGGGCCACTGCTAACCCCGGGAGAACAAGAACACTGACCCCGAGAACACAAGAGGGCAACTCCCACTCAAAGAATACAAGAGATCGCCTTCAACCCCGAGGGCACAAGAGACCACCGCAGACCCCGACAGCACAAGAGGCCACCGCTAACCCGAGAGCACAAGAGACCACCGTCAACCTCATGAGAACAAGAGGCCACCGCCAACCCCGAGAGAACAAGAGGCCACCACCAACCAAGAGAGCCCAAGAGGCCACCGCTAAAGCCGAAAGCCCAAGAGGCCACCGCCAACCCCGAGAGCCCAAGAGGCCACCGCCAACCCCGAGAGCTCAAGAGGCCATCGCCAACCCCGAGAGCCCAAGAGGCCAACCCCGAGAGCACAAGAGGCCAACCCCGAGAGCACAAGAGGCCACCACCAACCAAGAGAGCCCAAGAGGCCACCGCCAAAGCCGAGAGCCCAAGAGGCCACCGCCAACCCCGAGAGCACAAGAGGCCACCACCAACCCCGAGAGCACAAGAGGCCAACCCCGAGAGCACAAGAGGCCAACCCCGAGAGCACAAGAGGCCAACCCCGAGAGCGCAAGAGGCCAAACCCGAGAGCGCAAGAGGCCAAACCCGAGAGCGCAAGAGGCCAAAACCGAGAGCACAAGAGGCCACCGCCAACCCCGAGAGCACAAGAGGCCACCGCCAACCCCGAGAGCACAAGAGGCCACCGCCAACCCCGAGCGCACAAGAGGCCACCGCCAACCCGAGCGCACAAGAGGCCACCGCCAACCCGAGAACACAAGAGGCCACCACCAACCTGAGAGCACAAGAGGCCACCGCCAACCCCGAGAACACAAGAGGCCACAACCAACCCGAGAGGCCACCACCAACCCGAGAACACAAGAGGCCACCACCAACCCCGAGAATACAAGAGGCCACCGTTGACCAAGAGAGTACAAGAGGCCACCACCAACCCGAGAGCACAAGAGGCCATCGTTGACCAAGATAGTACAAGAGGCCACCGCCAACCTTTATAGCACAAGAGGCCACCGCCAACTCCGAAAGCACAAGGGGCCACCACCAACTCCGAAAGCACAAGGGGCCACTGCTGACCCCAAAAAAACAATAAGCCACCACTTACCCCACGCACACAAGAAGCCACGACCAAGTCAGAGAACATAAAAGGACACCACGGGCCCCCCGAGAACACCAGGGACCACGAATCAGAACACAAGAGGATAAAGTGGACAGACACTAGCACTCAGGATACCGAGCACATCACTTTATTGTATACATTGTTTTATTATTTTGGTTTTCTATTGTATGTGAGTTTCATTTTTATTTATTTTAATTGATCACATTTCATATTGCTGAAATTCATGCCTGGAGCGCTCCACCATTATTATACCCTGGAACTGGATTTATCACCCATCACAGCCAAACCAGAAACCCCCATCTGCAGCTGTAAGAACCTCAGGCAGAAAATTACCACTAACATTTACTGAGGGATCCTCTGACGTCCCTGTGTCACTTCTGAGGCCAAATTTACATGGACTCAAGGGTTATGATCTTCTTCACTAGTAAAGCCACCAATGGGGTCAATTGGCCAATTATATGGACATCACTTTGATATGGGGTCACCGTTACAAGTCTGCTTGACCACAGGCACCAAATGACCACCATTCCTGCCACGTTTGTATCCAGAAGTACCAGTGTTTGTCTGATTGTATCTCCACACAGTCAGGGATGCTAAGGAACCACCGCTATATAGTCAGATGTGGAATGGTTGACCAATCACTGAACAAACACCAGCTGGAAAGGGTTAATGTGTCATCCAAGAGCCTGCCTAACAAATTCCACAGAGACCATCAGAAATTCTTCAGATGCACATTTTCAGAGAAGCAATTCTCGTATCTGTGGCAACGTGTGATGTCTAAATTGCTTAATCCCATTACAACCCGCCCCCCCCCACGAACGGCAAATTACAGCTGCACAGTCTTAACCCTCCTCTCCTCAGATATCTGACCATCTCCTCAAGAAGCTGAGAGGACGGAGAAGCATCAAACCGCATATCCTCCAGGTGTGAAGATAAAGCCAGGCGTACGGTATAATATCAGACAACATCCAGAAGGATCCTCAATATTATAGTAGTTATATTCTTGTACATAGGAGCAGTATTATAGTAGTTATATTCTTGTACATAGGAGCAGTATTATAGTAGTTATATTCTTGTAAATAGGAGCAGTATTATAGTAGTTATATTCTTGTACTAAGGAGGTAGTATTATAGTAGTTATATTCTTGTACATAGGAGCAGTATTATAGTAGTTATATTCTTGTACATAGGAGGCAGTATTATAGTAGTTATATTCTTGTACATAGGAGCAGTATTATAGTAGTTATATTCTTGTACATAGGAGGCAGTATTATAGTAGTTATATTCTTGTACATAGGAGGCAGTATTATAGTAGTTATATTCTTGTACATAGGAGCAGTATTATAGTAGTTATATTCTTGTACATAGGAGCAGTATTCTAGTATTGATAAGAAATTACACTCAGTGTTGTCCGCTGCCCCTTCCTGCAACGCGCTCTTGTCCACCCTCTGCTGTTTATTTTTCTTGGTGTGGTGGTGACGTGCAGTGGACACCAGGTAATTTCTGCTTGGTCTCAGCAGTGAAGTGCTATATACCGGCCATTGGCCGTACATGTGACTCTGTCCATGCAGAAGTTGACAGATGGGAATCAGAAGTCCACTGAAAGAACCTGGTAGCCACAGAGATGGGATAAAGCAGTAAAGCCTCATTCACACGTCAGTGTTTGGTCAGTGATTTCCATCAATTATTGTGAGCCAAAACCCGGACTTGGCTCAAAATCACTGAACGAACACTGACGCGCGAATGAGGCATAAGGAGCAGGTTTTTTTTTTTTAACTGGGTGCGGAAAATAATTCTGGACCCCCCTGCAAAGAGTTATTGTCTGCAATTTCCTGCTCTGTATCCAGCGTCTCCGAATAATCCTGGCTCCTTCATCCGAGGCCTCGATTCGCTCTGAATCCAGACATCTCGGTTCACAGCAACGTGGCACAGATCTGAGCATTTCTTCTGAGTAGTCTCAGATCTTTTCAACAATCAGCTGGCACGAATGTTAATGAGATCTGCGAGAGCTGGATGTTCTGATGGATGAGAATGGCGCTAATTGCTGCGAGCCGAGATGCAGAACGTTAACCCTCTGCTGCTCGCTGGAGATGTAGAGGAGGCCACATGGCACCACCGCCTCTCACCCAGCTGGCGACACACACCCCCCTCCAATCCCTCTGAACACAGACACAAGTGTAAAGATCATTTTACATCTTGGGGTACATCGTGTTATCTACTACAGTCACATCCAGAGCTGCATCAAAAAATTAGCTGTTTTTCTTTTCGCCCTATAGCTGCAGGACTTCATAGGCACCTGCACCTCCTGCTTGTTCACTCTCTGTACGGGCTTTTGACTGCAGCTTAGGGAGTGACTAGAGCACAAGATATGTTGTCTTATACTCCGGTCACATGATGCCGTCTACTTACCTGTGTGGACACATGCATGGCGCCCGCTGTCAGTGACTCTCTGGACCCTCACACTGGACCTACCGGGAGGTGGTCAGTTATTCTGGATTATCGGATGGCTATTGAGAAGTATATCTATTCTCATACACAAGGGTCTGGAAACGCGCTTTTTGCTCTGGATCAGGGATGCCCAACTTGCAGCCCTCCAGCTATTGCAAAACTACAACTCCCAGCATGACCGGGCAGCCTACAGCAGAGCATGATGGGAGTTGTAGTTTTACAACATCTGGAGAGCCGCAGGTTGAGCATCGAAAACGACAAAAAAGACACTTATCTGTGTAATATTCAGATACACGACCGTCCAATGGTCCGGAAGATGCCGGATTATAGGAATTTTACTGTCTATGGAAAGACGTTGACTTAACCTGTAAAGTGCTGATGAAAAGTGCACTGTGATTCCAAAAATTAAAGCAAAAATCCATTCTGATCAGAGGCCAACCCGATACTTCAGCGCCGGCCGCCTGTGCCGCGCCATCAGACTAACGAGCAGCGCCATTCCCCGGCAGAGCTGATAATTAGAAAAGTCTTCCGTCAGAAGGCACCGCCAGTGATGAATCTCATGAGAGGAGAACTCACTGGGTACGAGGCACGTCCAGAGCCATCTGCTCCGAGCACTACCCAATCATCCCGCGGACTTACTCCGCTCAGCCCGAGTGATGCCACATCTGCACCTCGGATTAAGAAGGCGCCAAAGCTGGTGAGGGGGCGGGACTTGCAGGTGGCTGTGCCCGGGTCACAAGTGGATGCCTAATACAGGAATCACATCTGGAAAAAGGGGCAATGGGTAGCAATTGTTTAATATCAGTGTCCAAAGTTGTAGTCTGAGAACTACAACTCTCAGCATGCACTGGTAGTCTGGACGCGGTTTATAGTTTTACCAGGTAACATTCAGGGTGACAACCACAAAGTGCCACTATTTCCGTATCCATAGGGATTCTCATCCAGCTTTCTAGAAATCCTGAATAGAAAGCAGAGCTGCATGCAGTTACATTTGCCCCCTCTACGATACAGCTCGCTGCCTGTGTGTCAGTCTTCACTGCAGTTTTAGCATTCTATTCAGCTTCTCCTCTTATAACGCTCCAGTGCTGATATAACCTCCACAGACATTACATCATATGTGACTGATATCAGCCGCTCCTCTTATAATGCTCCAGTACTGATATAACCTCCAGAGACATTACATCATATGTGACTGATATCAGCCGCTCCTATTATAACGCTCCAGTACTGATATAACCTCCAGAGACATTACATCATATGTGACTGATATCAGCCGCTCCTCTTATAACGCTCCAGTGCTGATATAACCTCCAGAGACATTACATCATATGTGACTGATATCAGCCGCTCCTCTTATAACGCTCCAGTACTGATATAACCTCCAGAGACATTACATCATATGTGACTGATATCAGCCGCTCCTCTTATAACGCTCCAGTACTGATATAACCTCCAGACATTACATCATATGTGACTGATATCAGCCGCTCCTCTTATAACGCTCCAGTACTGATATAACCTCCAGAGACATTACATCATATGTGACTGATATCAGCCGCTCCTATTATAACGCTCCAGTACTGATATAACCTCCAGAGACATTACATCATATGTGACTGATATCAGCCGCTCCTCTTATAACGCTCCAGTGCTGATATAACCTCCAGAGACATTACATCATATGTGACTGATATCAGCCGCTCCTCTTATAACGCTCCAGTACTGATATAACCTCCAGAGACATTACATCATATGTGACTGATATCAGCCGCTCCATTTATACCGATGTTATATAGTTACTGGCCCTTTAATTCAATGCTGTATTGCTGAACCTAATGCTTTCCTGCCGTATCTTACACAATATATGGATTATTCAGGGAACGTCCGTCTATGATGATGGACGTGGGTACAATAATCGTGCACTTCACTATTCCATCCGTTCCGGAGGAGACAACCAGGGATCCCCTCTTGTGTGCTAATGATGATATCACCATGGAGACGCCAATCTCCGCTCCTGCATCCGGATCTCACTGAACGTTTACTGTGACAAACGGCACGAGAGAGAGAGAGAGAGAGAGAGAGAGAGAGAGAGAGAGAGAGAGAGAGAGAGAGAGAGAGAGAGAGAGAGAGAGAGAGAGAGAGAGAGAGAGAGAGAGAGAGAGAGAGAGAGAGGAGCAGGATGAGGGGGAAGATGTTGCACCCCCTCCCCCCATCCCGGGGTCATCACAGCGCTGGCCTGAGAGTCACAATCAATGTCCAAAGGGGTCCAATAAACTTCCATTGAGTCCAATGTGGTTCTGGTATTTTTCACAGTGCACTGAAACATTGTAGCAAGTTCTCAGGACAGGAGAGATGTTTACATTGGACTGACAGGGCTGGATACAATGTAACAAACCCTCGCTGTGAGATTAGGTCAGGGCAGGTTTTCAGCCTCTGATTTCAACTATTTCCATTCACTGAGAGCAAGCGGAGATCTGAAAAAGTTGAGGAAATGAAATAAAAGGATATTTCAACAGAATTACCATTCAGATGTATTTATATAAGACGTGATCGGACTTTACAGAGGCTCCAGAACCATTTCCACAGATATTGCTCTGGTCGGTTGTCAAAAAAATTATCCGTTTGGAACAGTAAAATGCGCAAATTATTTTCGGCCGCGCGACTGAGCAATTTTCTAATCTGCATCCACTATGTGTCTGTGAATAATGTATAAGAGCCATACAGATAGTGGGCATCACCTAATGCCGCGCCGACACCAGGTACTGCATGTAGAGCAATTCCTCAGGAAGAAGAAAATGGTATTAAGACAATTCCCTAAGAGATTTGTGCAGATTCACCAGAGCTGCAATACCACACCCAACCTGAGGACAAGGGTGGCGCTATTTTTGGAAGAAGGCAGCCAGGCAGTTTTTCTAATCCTGTGGAAATGGTATTTACTATAATGGTATAGTTATGGGGGAACATTGAGACATGCTATGGGGAATTGCCCTGCTAGCAATTGTCTAAATATATCAACTAATGAACCAATAATTGTTATTGGAGCCACAGATATTATTCTGTAAATGTCATTGTGTGGTTACCCTGCTGGTGCCACCGCCACCAAACAACACCCCACAGGACACCCTAAGGCCAAATACAGTGCCCCCTGTGGCGGTATGAACGGGACTATATGTGGTGCTATTAGGCCTCCATATAGAGACAGGCATCCGGTAAACACGGGTATAAACCTTCCTGTATCAGCCCCCCATCCCTCCTGCCGCTGCGTTAATGCCTGGCTCTAACCAGGAGACTCCCACCCCCATCATCCCCTGTAACACAAGGCTTCTGTCATCTTCAGTTACACGAATGCAAAAGTATCAAAAAGTAACAAACTTTAGATACAATAAACCAGAGTTCCCAAATACAAAGCAGACAATAAAGGTGATATGACCATAACACGGGGTCGGAGTGCCCACCAATGTACCAGAGGATCAGAAGTTCTGACAATAATGGACCCCTAAAAAAACAGGGCTCTTAAGGTCCTATATACACACAGGGTAGGCCCTAATAATCATTTCCTCTGGGGGCCCAAGAGACCTCAGTCCAACACTGCCATAAGAGATATATAGTATAATAGATATATAGTATAATACAGGATGAAACTCAGGATCAGTCCAGGATAAGTAATGTATGTACACAGTGACTCCACCAGCAGAATAGTGAGTGCAGCTCTGGAGTATAATACAGGATGAAACTCATGATCAGTACAGGATAAGTAATGTATGTACACAGTGACTCCACCAGCAGAATAGTGAGTGCAGCTCTGGAGTATAATACAGGATGTAACTGAGGATCAGTATAGGATAAGTAATGTATGTACACAGTGACTCCACCAGCAGAATAGTGAGTGCAGCTCTGGAGTATAATACAGGATGAAACTCAGGATCAGTAAAGGATAAGTAATGTATGTACACAGTGACTGCACCAGCAGAATAGTGAGTGCAGCTCTGGAGTATAATACAGAATGTAACTGAGGATCAGTACAGGATATGTAATGTATGTATACAGTAACTCCCCCAGCAGAATAGTGAGTGCAGCTCTGGAGTATAATACAAGATGTAACTCAGGATCAGTACAGGATAAGTAATGTATGTACACAGTAACTCCACCAGCAGAATAGTGAGTGCAGCTCTGGAGTATAATACAGGATGTAACTCAGGATCAGTACAGGATAAGTAATGTATGTACACAGTGACTGCACCAGCAGAATAGTGAGTGCAGCTCTGGAGTATAATACAGGATGTAACTCAGGATCAGTACAGGATAAGTAATGTATGTACAGTGACTGCACCAGCAGAATAGTGAGTGCAGCTCTGGAGTATAATACAGGATGTAACTCAGGATCAATACAGGATAAGTAATGTATGTACACAGTGACTGCACCAGCAGAATAGTGAGTGCAGCTCTGGAGTATAGTACAGGATATAACTCAGGATCAGTACAGTAGATCTGTAACAATAACCGCAGTTTTATTGCTCTCTTATCTTGATGATTTATCACCTTTCTCAGTCTTTTCTGTGCTTTCTGATGAAGGAGCCTCAGCTGATAAACTGCTGCAACTTCTTGTCTTTATTAACACAGAAATGACTGGGGGATATTTTTGCAGTAAGGAGTTGAGGTTCTCTATGCAAGAACTTGAGGAAATGTACTGCGGCTGTAAGGACTTTCGCTGTGGGTTCATGTGCTCCTAGTCCAGACACCCTTCCGGGGGCCCGGTGGCCCCACGTCCAGCACCTTTCAGGGTCACATGATGAATCTTTTCTGTCCCTCGTAACGAGTTTTGTAATCGGTTACATAATTTCTGTTTATAAAACCCTCAGAGAAGTGAATTTCTGGATTCTGGAGAGGATTTTTCAAGGATTATTGCCGTAAAGGACAAAAAACAAAATTAATCTGGAATTAACCCCATAGTTTCAGACCTAACAACGCTTAACCTCTTAAGTGCTGGACCTTAATGCAGTCAGTGATTTCCGCTCATAATTGTCCGGTTGTCAGTTTCTGGCCATGTTTCCAGGAATATGAACTGAGGACCCGCTGATTTGTAATATTTTTTTTTTAGATTTTATAACCATCTTTTCATCAGTATTTGATTGAACGGTGAAGCCATAAATATTGAAGGGGACCTCTCTAGATTGTGTGGGGTCCGAGCGATTTTAATTGATCACAGTAGTCACGGATAGGTCGATTTATAGTCCTGGAAAACCCCTTTAATTAAAGGGGTTGTACAAGATTAGAAAAACATGCTTGGTCTCTCGGGCCTGACTATGGGTGTGATAAACCTGTGGACAGGTGTGGTGATGTTTTTGGAAAAATAAGCCATGTTTTCCTAATGCTGGACAACCCCTTTAAGGGCCGCTTCACTCAGCGTCCACATTTTTCGGATTATATGACCCATACCATAGACCAGGAGTCACCCAATGAGACTGAAGTGAAAGTGAAGGAAGAACTGACCGTCCCTCAAGTAAGTTTCTGCAAAAATCTTTTCTCAACAACTTTTTCCTTAATCCTCTTCTCAGAAATGGCAAAGGAGATTCATAAAAAAGGAAAACCCGGACCTGACTGGGTAATTACGGCGTTATTCCCGATCCCGGCAGCGATCAGATGACAGTGCTGGACCTGGCGCTGCTCCCTGAGTTACATTATCTCAGTGACTGGACCTGACGTCATCCGCCACATACTACGACCTGTCTGCAGGCAGCACTACAAGTCCCATCCTGCCTGAGACCAGACCATTCCTTCAGAATATGGGGGAGGGGTCAGAAGGACAGTTTCAAAATATATGTGATTCCTATGAACACGGCAGTCCCATGCAAATTGATATTATTCCCTTGGGGGCAAATGCTAATTTTTCTAACTGACTTTTAAAATAAATGCATTTTTTGACCGTCTCTAATAGAGAGACCTGTTCACACAGGACGCTCATTAAAATATATTGAGGGGTGGGTCCAATTTCAAATACTTTAGAACCAAAGCCTACAGTGCACAGATAATCACTATTATAATCACTATTAACCCTTTAACAGCCAGTTTCCCCCACCCCAATAGTGTAGAAAGGTTTTGGCTGCAGCGGTTAACCCCTGCATGCCTGGACAGCAGCACTATAGACCCCCAGTACTTAGGAGCCTCTCTGCAGACTGGTGGTCTCATCCCCCCCCCCCCCATGATGAGATCTTGGCACATTCCTGTCCCCACTGTAAGTATGCCCAGTTATGGGGGTCTCTGTGCCAGCCCCCCATGGTGCAGATGCCACTCACCAGATGTGTGGCCCCCGGTGCCCTCACTTCATCCTGTCCAGGGTGCAGGGACCCCTATCCTGTTGGAGCTCCAGCAATCCAATGCTCTCAGCTTTCGCTAACCATTCTTTATATTGCAACAGCTGATGCTAAAAATAGCAGATGCCGGGGGGAGGCGCTGACACCTTCGCCGCCCCCCGACGCTATCTGCAACAATGTGTTTATTTTCCTCATAAAATCCGATACAAAGTTTCACTTTGTAACTTCATCAATATTTTTCCAGCTTCGGGGAACAGATCTATACACCGAAAGTATAAAAATGCAGAACGTGCACCCCCCTCTGGGGCAGAATGGACTCTTCCACGAGCAGTGCCCTCAGCTCGCTGCTCTTAAGGTGGTCCAGGACTCGGGGAGGACTGGAGGACTCTCTGGGAGGAGGAGTCCGGGCTGTGGGGGGGGGGTGAGGCCGTTCTTCATTAGGGGGTGTGAGAAGATCTCGTGTTTTGGGAGCTGAGTGGTCGGGGGCAGGATGGTGGGAGCTGGGAGCCGGACGTCCTTAAGAGAACCACTCCTTGCATGGGGCTGGTTATCTGTCATTCTCCCAGTTATCATGGGGCTGCCCAACCCTGTGGTGCCTGCTGGCTGCATACAAAGCGATTCCTGCTGGGTCCTGTGTGTGACTCATGATCACCTGTGGCCTGTATGACAGGAAACACTGCAGGAGCCCCAGAGAAAGCATTGCTGTACAGTGCTTGTATGGCTTCTTAAAGGGACTGTCCATATTGTGCTATAAATGCAGTTACTAGACCGGGGGTCCCACGCTCTGTCCCCCTATACCCTGCCCTGCTTGCAGTTTCTGTGCAATACATAGTAGGAGGTGCCCTGTAGTGAATATTTGGGGAGCACTGACTGTACAGAGTTATCATTACTGCAGAAGGAAAGGATTTTTACTTGTATCATTGATTTTTAGGGATGTCAATGGGCACCTTGTTTGGCCCTTCCGGCCTGCAGTTCGTGGATTGTTCGCGTTTTGAACGTCCTGTTTTCGGAGAAATAGCTTAGCGCAATCAAATCCCACAAAACCACTCGAAGAGGGTTTAACTTAAAGGGGTCGTCCCACGAAAAATATTCTACAGTTTTCAAACCAGCAGCTGGATATGAATATTTTTGTAATTCCATGTACCGTATTTTTCGCCCTATAAGACGGTTTTAGAGTAGGAAAATAAGAAAAAAATATTTTTCATCAGATCCTCTTATCAGACTGCCTATAAATTTCAGGACATCACATCAGACCCCCATATCAGCCCTCCATGTCAGACCCCCAACAGACCTCAGATCAGCCCACTGTGCCCCCATACCATCTCACTGTGCCCCCATCAGACCTCAGATCAGCGTCTTGTGCCCCCATCAGACCTCAGATCAACACAATGTGCCCCATCAGACCTCAGATCAGCTGCAGCGTCAGGTCATAGTGCGTGCCGGCAGGGAAAAGAGTGGAGCGCGGGACCGGAGGGCAGCGCAGGACAGGTAAGTAAGGTTTTTATAAGTGGCTGGGTGGGTTGATCTGAGGTCTGATGGGAGCGCTCACTTGTATTCGCCCTATAAGACACACCGCATTTTTCCCCCTACTTTTGGGGGAAAAAAAGTGCGTCTTATAGGGCGAAAAATAAGGTAATTAAAAATTCTGTATAACCAGTGAGCTATTCAATACAATGTATCTGTATAGCGTCACCTGCTGTTTGTTCTTTCTCTTATCTCTTTGTGCTGGTCACTGAGATGGCTGCACATGCTCCGTTTCATCCTTCAACTGCCTCCTGAGCTGTGATAGGGAGAGCTGAGACACGCCCCCTGAGCTGTGATAGGGAGAGCTGAGACACGCCTCCTGAGCTGTGATAGGGAGAGCTGAGACACGCCTCCTGAGCTGTGATAGGGAGAGCTGAGACACGCCTCCTGAGATGTGATAGGTAGAGCTGAGACACGCCTCCTGAGCTGTGATAGGGAGCGCTAAGACATGCCTCCTGAGCTGTGATAGGGAAAGCTGAGACACGCCTCCTGAGCTGTGATAGGAAGAGCTGAGACACGCCTCCTGAGCTGCAGAAGAAAGGACCCTCCCCTCGAGCTGTCAGCTTGATATAAATCTAACAGAGCAATGACTGGGGAGATCTCTGAATCCATGTGAGGTACAGGAGCTTTGTTAGAAGGGTGGTTGAAGAGGTTAAGCCAGATTCCTATCTGTAAGATAAGAATTGAGCTATAATGAGTGTTTATAAGGTCAGAGAGCAGAGATAAGAAGCCATCAGCTGAGGTGCCTGATGGAACAGAGTGAAAATTTAGATCCTGCTACTAGAGAAACTTAAGGCTGCAAAGAGACAGGGGTTCAACAGGTGAAGTGCGGCTTATTTTACTAATTTCCTCAGGACAGACTGGGAACTTAAAGTGGCCCTGGAAAAAAAAAACTAAAAGTGGCCCCAAGTTGTAGGCGGTCGAAATTGATAGAAAGCAGGGCAACACAAGTAGGCAGGGACAATAGAAGTAGGCGGGACTAGCAATACCGTAGTGTGGCACAAAATACCACCCCAGCGGAACCAAATATACAGTGTAGCGTAAAATACCGCCCTATCACCATACTGAGGACGGTGATACAGTTGAATTAAGGCGGCCCCTTTGCCACCTAAGAAGGGACCAGTGGCAGGTGGGGCGTCTGTTAAAGATTTGGTGTTCGGGTTCCCGGGGGCTCCTTCCTGTTGATAATACGTTTACAACAAGTGACTCCATATCAGCTGCATTGTGAATTGGAGTCTGGGAAGTCTGAAATCCATCTCTTGGCCCAGCAGGGGCTTACACAGTTATCTGGCCCCACCACCATGCTTTACACTGCAGCTGTGAAGGACAGTGTGTGCTGATTCATTGCAACAATCCCATCAGATGAAGATCACGACTAGATCACTGCCGGGGTTCATAAAGTGATGACATGTTTCTGTCTGTGCAGCCGGGTGGCCGGGTATTGGGGGCACACCGAATCAGAGCTGTGGCCCCTTTATTATCAGGATCAGTGGGGGGTCCCAGAGTAAGGACCTTTCATAGAGCGATGGTGTGAAATGTCATCACTTTAGAAGATGAGAATCCTCCTTTAAGCTTCAGAATGTAATCAGAGATTGTTGGAATTCACTGACATGAAGCAGAGATCTTAGTAACTGTGAAGATGATGAGTGGTTGAGACTTACAAAGCCATGATACTGTGTCTGAGGTTCCTGAGGACTCCCCTAGAAGTGGATTGTAGGATCACCGGACCACAGATGGGGTGGGGGCCCCGGCTCTCGGTATAAGTGGCTCCCGTCATACTGGATATCGCGGCGATATATTATTATTATTATTAGATGTGATCCACCATCACATGGAGGAACTGGTCACCAGTGTTTGTATCCAGTGTTTGATAGATGACTGGTTGCCGTGGGTTACACCGCCACCACTATAACTGTGACGTGTTCTCAGTGACACCTGAAGGCAGAAACACAAACATGTGACACCCTGGAAAACATTGCACGGCTCCGGAAACAAGAGCCTGCGGCATAACTAGTGCACAAAACAGGTGATGAACATAGAGGGTCCACATGATACTACTGTAAACTATATATATAATAGTACCATACAGCTACACTACCTATATAACGGTACTATACAGTGTTCACATAATATTACTGTACACTACCTATATAACAGTATCATACAGTGTCCACATAATATTACTGTACATTACATATATAACAGTATCATACAGTGTCCAGATAATACTACTGTACACTATATATATAACAGTACCATACAGCTACACTACCTATATAACAGTACTATACAGTGTTCACGTAATACTACTGTACAAAACCTACATAACAGTACTAAACAGTGTTCACATAATACTACTGTATACTACCTATAAAACAGTATCATACAGTGTCCACATAATATTACTGTACATTACATATATAACAGTATCATACAGTGTCCAGATAATACTACTGTACACTATATATATAACAGTACCATACAGCTACACTACCTATATAACAGTACTATACAGTGTTCACATAATACTACTGTACAAAACCTACATAACAGTACTAAACAGTGTTCACATAATACTACTGTATACTACTTATAAAACAGTATCATACAGTGTCCACATAATATTACTGTACATTACCTATATAACAGTACCATACAGTGTTCACATAATATTACTGTACACTACCTATATAATAGTACCATACAGTGTTCACATAATACTACTGTACACTACCTATATAACAGTACCATACAGTGTCCACATAATACTACTGTACATTACCTATATAACAGTATCATACAGTGTCCAGATAATACTACTGTACACTACCTATATAACAGTACCATACAGCTACACTACCTATATAACAGTACTATACAGTGTTCACATAATACTACTGTACAAAACCTACATAACAGTACTAAACAGTGTTCACATAATACTACTGTACACTACCTATATAACAGTATCATACAGTGTCCAGATAATACTACTGTACACTATATATATAACAGTACCATACAGCTACACTACCTATATAACAGTACTATACAGTGTTCACATAATACTACTGTACAAAACCTACATAACAGTACTAAACAGTGTTCACATAATACTACTGTATACTACCTATAAAACAGTATCATACAGTGTCCACATAATATTACTGTACATTACCTATATAACAGTACCATACAGTGTTCACATAATATTACTGTACACTACCTATATAATAGTACCATACAGTGTTCGCATAATACTACTATACACTACCTATATAACAGTACCATACAGTGTCCACATAATATTACTGTACACTACCTATATAACAGTATCATACAGTGTCCACATAATATTACTGTACATTACATATATAACAGTATCATACAGTGTCCAGATAATACTACTGTACACTATATATATAACAGTACCATACAGCTACACTACCTATATAACAGTACTATACAGTGTTCACATAATACTACTGTACAATACCTACATAACAGTACTAAACAGTGTTCACATAATACTACTGTATACTACCTATAAAACAGTACCATACAGTGTTCACATAATATTACTGTAACATAGTAACATAGTTTATAAGGCCGAAAAAAGCCCTCCGTCCTTCCAGTTCGACCTGTTTTCCTACAAGTTGATCCAGAGGAAGGCAAAAAACCCCTGTGAGGTAGAAGCCAATTTTCCTCACTTTAGGGGAAAAAATTCCTTCCCGACTCCAATCAGGCAATCAGAATAACTCCCTGGATCAACGACCCCCTCTCTAGTAACTATAACCTGTAATATTATTACCCTCCAGAAATACATCCAGGCCCCTCCTGATCTCTTATAGAGAACTTACCATCACCACCTCCTCAGGGAGAGAGTTCCATAGTCTCACTGCTCTTACAGTAAAGAATCCTCTTCTATTTTTGTGAACAAACCTTCTTTCCTCCAGGCGCAGAGGATGTCCCCTCGTCATGGTTACTGTCCTTGGGATAAATAGATGATGGGAGAGATCTCTGTACTGACCTCTGATATATTTATACATAGTTATTACATCTCCCCTCAGTCGTCTTTTTTCTAAAGTGAATAACCCTAATTTTTGATAATCTTTCTGGGTACTGTAGTCCACCCATTCCAGCTATGACTTTAGTTGCCCTCCTCTGAACCCTCTCCAGCTCTGCTCTGTCTGCCTTGTTCACAGGAGCCCAGAACTGTACACAGTCCTCCATGTGTGGTCTGACTAGTGATTTGTAAAGTGGCAGGACTATGTTCTCATCACGGGCATCTATGCCCCTTTTGATGCAACCCATTATCTTATTGGCCTTGGCAGCAGCTGTCTGACACTGGTTTCTGCAGCTTAGTTTGCTGTTCACTAAAATTCCTAGGTCCTTTTCCATGTCAGAGTTACCCAATGTTTTACCATTTAGTATGTACTGGTGACTTGCATTATTCCTTCCCATATGCATAACCTTACATTTGTCAGTGTTAAACCTCATCTGCCACTTCTCTGCCCAAGCCTCCAGTCTATCCAGATCCTGCTGTAGCAGTGCACTGTCCTCTTCTGTGTTAATTACTTTACACAGTTTAGTGTCATCTGCAAAAATTGATATTTTACTGTGCAAGCCTTCTACAAGGTCATTAATAAATATATTGAAGAGAATAGGACCCAATACTGACCCCTGTGGTACCCCACTAGTGACAGTGACCCCTCCAATACTGACCCCTGTGGTACCCCACTAGTGACAGTGACCCAATCTGAGTATGTACCGTTAATAACCACCCTCTGTTTTCTATCACTGAGCCAGTTACTTACCCACATACAGACATTTTCTCCCAGGCCAAGCATTCTAATTTTATATACTAACCTTTTATTTGGGTACCGTGTCAAACGCTTTGGAGAAGTCCAGATATACGACATCCATTGATTCCCCGCGGTCAAGTCTAGAACTTACCTCCTCATAGAAACTGATTAAATTGGTTTGACATGACCGATCCCTCATGAAGCCATGCTGATACGGAGTAATTTGCTTATTTTCATTGAGGTACTCCAAGATAGCATCTCTTAGAAAACCTTCAAACAGTTTACCCACTACAGATGTTAAACTTACCGGCCTATAGTTCCCGGGATCTGTTTTTGGACCCTTTTTGAATATTGGCACCACATTTGCTATGCGCCAATCCTGTGGAACACTCCCTGTCAGTATAGAGTCCTTAAATATCAAGTATAAGGGTCTGGCGATGACATTACTTAATTCTCTTAGGATACGGGGGTGTATGCCATCCGGTCCTGGCGATTTGTCTATTTTAATCTTTTTAAGACGCCCCAGTACTTCTTCCTGGGTCAGACAGGCCACTTTTAAAGGGGAATTCACTTTTATATTCTGCATTTCATCTGACAGTTTATTTTCCTCAGTGAATACAGTGGAGAAAAAAATATTTAAGAGTTTTGCTTTCTCCTCATCGCTCTCTGCTACTCCCCCCTCACTACTCTGTAAGGGGCCGACACCTTCAGGTTTATACTTTTTAGTATTTATATAATTGAAGAACATTTTAGGGTTAGTTTTCACATAATATTACTGTACACTACCTATATAACAGTACCATACAGTGTTCACATAATACTACTGTATACTACCTATATAACAGTATCATACAGTGTCCAGATAATACTACTGTACACTATATATATAACAGTACTATACAGTGTTCACATAATACTACTGTACACTACCTATATAACAGTACTATACAGTGTTCACATAATACTATTGTACACTACCTATATAACAGTACTATACAGTGTTAACATAATACTACTGTACATTACCTATATAACAGTACCATACAGTGTTCACATAATACTACTGTATACTACCTATATAACAGTATCATACAGTGTCCATATAATATTACTGTACATTACCTATAAAACAGTATCATACAGTGTCCAGATAATACTACTGTACACTATATATTATATAATATATATATAATATATTATATATATATAACAGTACCATACAGCTACGCTACCTATA
>ONZH01001034.1:0-122091 GCA_900303285.1 Rhinella marina
ATTTTAAAGCTCAAATATGAGCTCATATATTGTGTTTTGTTTTTTTTCTTTATGAGCAATCATGGATTTACTAGATGCAGTTAAATCCATGAATTGCTCATTTCTTATCCTGGCCTGACATCTAGTGGCCAGAATAAGAATTGCAGTTTGAAAACTGTAATCCTCACCAGCGAGGATTATAGTTTTCATATGGTGTACAGACACCCAGATTGACCCCGATTGAAATGTGATCACGGCATCAGAAGGCCCAAAAAGTCGCCACAGACAGATGTAAGAAGTGGCAAGTCTCTGTTGTTAGAAACAGCAGAGACTTGCTGGCCATGACGCCCGCCGCACCCGCGAGCGGGCGTCATGTCCCCGCACCGCCCGAGCGCCGTACATGTACGGCGCCGGTCGGGAAGGGGTTAATATTCAAATAATTGAAAACGAGACATTTTGGAGACAATTTTGTTTCTCTAAAAACTTCAGACAAGGAAAAATCTTTAGCAGCATTTGAGAAAAGCAAAGTTTTCAAAGTCAGATTCTATAGCACACGGCATAGTAGTTGCTGGTTCAGTACAAGACACCTGGTTTGCAAACCAGCACTCAAACCTAGTCTGTGAAGACTGATGCTGTCCACTCTAACATATACAAGCATTTAAGAAAAGCTGGACTGTGAGAAGTAGTCCAGCATCATAGTTGCTGACTTAATATTCAAACAGTTGAAAACGAGACATTTTGGAGGACCCTTGATGATTCTGAAGTCATAAAGGGTCATCGATAGGATCATACTGACATCATTCCGATAAGACCATACATCAGACTAAAGATTTAGGCCCCAGTGAGATTTGAACTCACGACCCCTGGTTTACAAGACCAGTGCTCTAACCCCTGAGCTATGAAGCCACCATGCACTGCTTTTTCCAATGGATTTTCTCCATTCTGTCCAGGTGTATCTTTTTGCCCTATTAATTGAGAAAAGAAAAGACCTTCAAAACCATTTAAGAGAAACAGGGCTGTCATGGGACACACAACTTCATGGGACTGCCTGACCTAAAAGTGAGGGAAAACTCAGAGAATTTGATGTAAATCAGTCATGACAAAACGTGTGCCATATTAGTCTAACACAAGGGCCAAAGGTTTCAGAATCAGATGCAAAAATGTTCATCTTAAAAGTCAATTTTTTGCTGTAAACAAGAAAGAATACAGCAGTGTCTTATCCACTGGTGCTGCACTACAGCATTATAGTTGCTGGTTTAGAATTCAGATAGCTGAAAAGAAAACACTTTGAAAGATCCTCGTTGATCCTACATACTGTTTCAGATCGTAAGCAGTGTTGCGCTTACATCAACCTAATGTAATAAAAAGGCCTCAGTGAGATTTGAACTCACGACTTCTGGTTTACGAGACCAGCGCTCTAACCCCTGAGCTATGAAGCCAAAACTCAGCCTTTTTAACCGAGAGTTTTCTGACCAAGGGTTTTTGTTTCTCTAAAAACTGCAGACAAGGAAAAATCTTCAGCAGCATTTGAGAAAGGCAAAGTTTTCAAAGTCAGATTCAAAAATGTTCAACTTAAAAGTCTATTTTTTGAGAAAAAAGAAAGAGTAGCACTTTTTTTTCTCCACAGTTAGAGCACATGGCATAGTAGTTGCTGGTTCAGTACAAGCCACCTGATTTGCAAAACCAGCGCTCAAAATCCTAGTCTGTGAAGACTGATGCTTTCCACTCAAACATACAAGCATTTAAGAAAAGCTGGACTGTGAGAAGTAGTCCAGCATCATAGTTGCTGACTTAATATTCAAATTGTTGAAAACAAGACATTTTGGAGAACCCTTGATGGTCCTGAAGTCATAAAGGGTCATCGATAGGATCATACTGACATCATTCTGAAGATTTAGACCCCAGTGAGATTTGAATTTACGAACCCTGGTTTACAAGTAGAACACTATTGCTAAGCTGTTACTTCACAAAATGTTCCAATTCCAAATGCAGCACCTAAAAACGCTCAGCCATCCTGCCCCATGACAGTATAAGATCTGTCAGAATTCGGTGCAAAACCAGCCATCATTGTGAGCGTCAAATCAAAAGATTTCTCCTAGTACACTTAATTTACAATTGAACTTTCAGGGAGGTTTTAACTCAAGACACCTGCTTTACAAGACCAGCGCTCAACGCCCTAGTTTGTGAAGACCAATGCTGTCAACTCTGATGTTTTAGAAACTCTAGACTGCGAGAAGTGGTATTTGATTCCATGATTTCAAGAAAAACTGCCCAGATGGCCTGTTGAACGTGGGGCTAAAAATTTCAGAATGGGAATCAAAAATACTCATCTCAAAAGTCTATTTCTTGGGGTGAAAAAGAAAGAGTAAAACATTTAACAAGAGCGGTGCTTAACACCCTAGTCTGCGAAGAATGACGCTGTCCACTCGGACAGTTAAAAAATATCTGGACTGTGAGAAGTGGTATTTGATTCCACTGCTCCAGAGAAGATCGCCCAGCTGTAGTGTTAAACCTAAGTCAAAGGTTTCAGAATCAGATTCAAAAATGTTCCTCTTAAAAATCTATTTTTTGATGAAAAAGAAAGAGTAGCACATTTTTTTCTCTACTGTTATAGCACACGGCATAGTAGTTGCTGGTTCAGTACAAGACACCTGGTTTGCAAAACCAGCACTCAAAACCCTAGTCTGTGAAGACTGATGCTGTCCACTCTTTACAAGACCAGCGCTCAACGCCCTAGTTTGTGAAGACCAATGCTGTCAACTCTGATGTTTTAGAAACTCTAGACTGCGAGAAGTGGTATTTGATTCCATGATTTCAAGAAAAACTGCCCAGATGGCCTGTTGAACGTGGGGCTACAAATTTCAGAATAGGTTTCAAAAATACTCATCTCAAAAGTCTATTTCTTGGGGTGAAAAAGAAAGAGTAAAACATTTCCTTGTCTGTTGTACAGCATAGCAGTTGCTGGTTTATTACTAGACCAATGCTGTCAACTCTGATGTTTTAGAAACTCTAGACTGCGAGAAGTGGTATTTGATTCCATGATTTCAAGAAAAACTGCCCAGATGGCCTGTTGGACGTGGGGCTAAAAATTTCAGAATGGGATTCAAAAATACTCATCTCAAAAGTCTATTTCTTGGGGTGAAAAAGAAAGAGTAAAGCATTTCCTTGTCCGTTTTACAGCATAACAGTTGCTGGTTTATTACTAGACACATGGTTTACAAGAGCGGTGCTCAACTCCCTAGTCTACGAAGAATGACGCTGTCCACTCGGACATTTAAAAAAATCTGGACTGTGAGAAGTGGTATTTGATTCCACGACTCCAGAGAACATCGCCCAGCTATAGTGTTAAACCTAAGTCAAAGGTTTCAGAATCAGATTCAAAAATGTTCCTCTTAAAAATCTATTTTTTGATTAAAAAGAAAGAGTAGCACATTTTTTTCTCTACTGTTATAGCACACGGCATAGTAGTTGCTGGTTCAGTACAAGACACCTGGTTTGCAAAACCAGCACTCAAAACCCTAGTCTGTGAAGACTGATGCTGTCCACTCTTTACAAGACCAGTGCTCAACGCCCAAGTTTGTGAAGACCAATGCTGTCAATTCTGATGTTTTAGAAACTCTAGACTGCGAGAAGTGGTATTTGATTCCATGATTTCAAGAAAAACTGCCCAGATGGCCTGTTGGACGTGGGGCTAAAAATTTCAGAATGGGATTCAAAAATACTCATCTCAAAAGTCTATTTCTTGGGGTGAAAAAGAAAGAGTAAAGCATTTCCTTGTCCGTTGTACAGCATAGCAGTTGCTGGTTTATTACTAGTGACTAAGTAACAAAACCAGCACTCAAAACCCTAGTCTAGTGAAGACTGATGCTGTCCACTCTAACATATACAAGCATTTAGGAAAAGCTAGACCGTGAGAAGTAGTCCAGCATCGTAGTTGCTGACTTAATATTCAAATAGTTGAAAACAAGACATTTTGGAGAACCCTTGATGGTCCTGAAGTCATAAAGGGTCGTCGATAGGATCATACTGACATCATTCTGAAGATTTAGACCCCAGTGAGTTTGAAACTCACGACCCATGTTTTACAAGTAGAACACTATTGCTAAGCTGTTACTTCACAAAATGTTCCAATTCCAAATGCAGCACCTAAAACATTCAGCCCTCCTGCCCCATGACAGTATAGCAATAGAAATAGAAAATTCGGACCAACGATATATATATATATTTTTTTTTCCTAAGTGCATATCCATAAAGCAGAACTATAGAAATAACAAAATATGGTTGCACTGCATGTAATAAGCAATAAGAATAAAAGTAAATCTGGATATATGTGGCGCTATGCCGACTAAAGATAAAAAAGGAAGTCCTTAGTTACACATATTTGCAAATGCGTGATCATGCCCACTCACCAATCGTCACGGTAACTTCCTGTGGAGTGGGTCCCTACACTCATCTATGCCTCTGTTCAGACTAAATCCAAGCCTCCATTATTCAGGGCGTGTGAAACCAGCTAAATAGGTATCCTACCAGAAAGTCCTGGGTGAATGGGCGTCGTCAGGTCCAAAAGGAGCATGCTAGGCTCCGTATATAACAATAGAAATAGAAAATTCGGACCAACGATATATATATATATATTTTTATTCTTATTGCTTATTACATGCAGTGCAACCATATTTTGTTATTTCTATAGTTCTGCTTTATGGATATGCACTTAGGAAAATATATATATATATATATATATATATATCGTTGGTCCGAATTTTCTATTTCTATTGTTATATACGGAGCCTAGCATGCTCCTTTTGGACCTGACGACGCCCATTCACCCAGGACTTTCTGGTAGGATACCTATTTAGCTGGTTTCACACGCCCTGAATAATGGAGGCTTGGATTTAGTCTGAACAGAGGCATAGATGAGTGTAGGGACCCACTCCACAGGAAGTTACCGTGACGATTGGTGAGTGGGCATGATCACGCATTTGCAAATATGTGTAACTAAGGACTTCCTTTTTTATCCTTAGTCGGCATAGCGCCACATATATCCAGATTTACTTTTATTCTTATTGCTTATTACATGCAGTGCAACCATATTTTGTTATTTCCATGACAGTATAGGATGTGTCAGAATTCGGTGCAAAACCAGCCATCAAACCAGACTCAGAGCTGTAAAGATATGACAATTTGTCTGCCATACATATTCTTACAGCTCTGAGTCTATTACACTGGGCAATCTCCAAAAACCAATCAGATTGTTTGATTATGAGATATGTACAACATCGGGGAACATACTGCAATTCGAATTCTGGGAAGGTTAAATGAAAATGTGTATAGATTTGAAACTGTATTGCACTATCAACTGTATACATCAACTGTATTGCAATATAGATTTATGATGGGGATAAATGAATGCAACATGGGGCTTTTATTATACAAAAAACGTACCCATTCAGTAAAAATGCATGTCTAACACAATGAAACCTCATGCATAAAAATAAGTTAAACCCTTGTATCTGAAGTATAAGAATAAGGACATTATTAAGGATGGAATAGTGAAATGTTTTTCCATGAATGTACTGATAAAATATGGAAATCCAGTGATATCCAGAGATAATCCAGTGGGGGTTTTGGTGGTGGTACAATGGGAGGAGGTATAAATAGTGGGTGTAGCATGAATAACAAAAATAGCCACTGAGCAAGAGATCAGCGATTTTGAAACGCGTATGGCATATGGATTTGTCTATTTAAGACCAGCTATTACCCACCAAAAAACCCACCTCCACGACATCCGACCTGTTATATGGTAATAGTCTTGCCACCAGGAAAGACATTGTCAGAACGCTAATATCTATACAGAAAGGCTCCGAGTGAGGCAACAATCACGTGTCCAGGTCTGATCACGTGGGACCCCGAAGGACGTAGTTCAGATAGCGGGAGTTGCGGCTCTACTACCCAAGAGGTAGGAATCCTATACCCAAGGGGTGAGTACACTGCCTGAGTATATACTAAGTGGGACGCCACTGTCAGAGTATACACCAAGTGGGACGCCACGGATGGTGTTGTCTCGGATTACTCAACAAACTGTAAGTAGGGGATAATCCCCAAAGGGACAATATACTTACAAGCCTAACGGGAGGTATGGAGTAACGCGAAGGAATATAATAGTCTGCATTAGGTGCAAACCAAGGAGGACTTGTAGTACTATTTAGAGGGGACTCATTCCTATATAGAACAATGTTGATAAACACTATATTGTGCTGTTATACACGAATTTTACGCATTTAATCTTTATTAAGCATATAAGAGAGTAAATTTCAGAATGGGAATCAAAAATACTCATCTCAAAAGTCTATTTCTTGGGGTGAAAAAGAAAGAGTAAAACATTTAACAAGAGCGGTGCTTAACTCCCTAGTCTGCGAAGAATGACGCTGTCCACTCGGACATTTAAAAAAATCTGGACTGTGAGAAGTGGTATTTGATTCCACTGCTCCAGAGAAGATCGCCCAGCTGTAGTGTTAAACCTAAGTCAAAGGTTTCAGAATCAGATTCAAAAATGTTCCTCTTAAAAATCAATTTTTTGATGAAAAAGAAAGAGTAGCACATTTTTTTCTCTACTGTTATAGCACACGGCATAGTAGTTGCTGGTTCAGTACAAGACACCTGGTTTGCAAAACCAGCACTCAAAACCCTAGTCTGTGAAGACTGATGCTGTCCACTCTTTACAAGACCAGCGCTCAACGCCCTAGTTTGTGAAGACCAATGCTGTCAACTCTGATGTTTTAGAAACTCTAGACTGCGAGAAGTGGTATTTGATTCCATGATTTCAAGAAAAACTGCCCAGATGGCCTGTTGGACGTGGGGCTAAAAATTTCAGAATGGGATTCAAAAATACTCATCTCAAAAGTCTATTTCTTGGGGTGAAAAAGAAAGAGTAAAGCATTTCCTTGTCCGTTTTACAGCATAGCAGTTGCTGGTTTATTACTAGACACATGGTTTACAAGAGCGGTGCTCAACTCCCTAGTCTACGAAGAATGACGCTGTCCACTCGGACATTTAAAAAAATCTGGACTGTGAGAAGTGGTATTTGATTCCACGACTCCAGAGAAGATCGCCCAGCTATAGTGTTAAACCTTAGTCAAAGGTTTCTTACTAATTCTCATCACCCCCTGCTGTTTCCACTTACCTGACAGCAATCAGTGGTGATGTTTCAGTACTGTGGCCAAAGATGGCCATCAAGTAAGTGGTTAAGTGACCACTCAAGGTCCAGATGGTCCAAAGGCAAACCAATAAAGATAAGCCGCGAAACTTCATCATGAAAGCAAATGAAGCAATGATTTCTCAGAAAGTGACAGGGTCTAGAAAAGCCCTGCCTTTTATAGGCTCCAGAACTCAATGACATCACAATGGCAGCTTGTTGCTATGACAACCACCACCAGAGAAAGCACACTATCTACACCACCACTATGGGGAGCACACTGTATACACCACCATTAGTGGTAGCACATTGTATACTGCCACCAACAGAGGGATCATACTGTCAATACCACCATTAGAGAGAGAACTCTGTATATACAAGCACTAGAGAGAGCACACTGTATATAGCCACCACTGCAGGCATCAGGGGTGGATTGGCCATAGACCTTACAGGGAAATTTCCCGGTGGACCTATGCCCAGGGGGCCGCCCAAGTCCTCCTCTTTGCCTTTGGCCATATACATAATGAGCTTTCAACAGTAATTAACGCAGTGAAAATCGAGCACCCATGTACCCGACCAGTGACCGCACATGCCCTCCTGAATTCAACTGATGTGGCCCACATCTCACCTCTTAAGCCCGCTGCTCCCCATTCTAAATCAGAGATGAGAGGAGAAGGAAGATAGAAAAGGGCAGATATTGGCCACCACAGAGGGACAGCTTTTGGGGCAGTATACTGTTCTGCACTGTGGTATATGGTTATGTTGGGATAGTATTTTGTGCTAAGGTATTGCTAACCTGCCGTCAACATGGGGCCACTTTTAGGTTTTTTCCAGAGCCACTTCAAGCTTCCAGTCCGTCCCTGGGAGCGCCATATGGCTTTTGAAGGGCAGATTTTTCTAGAATGGTGCCGGGCACCATGTTGCAGTTGAAGAGACCCTGAGGTACCCTTACATTTTCGAAACTACATCCCTCAAGGAATTTTTCAAGGGGTGTAGTAAGCACTTTGCCTTCACAGGTATCCAGAAATGAATGTGGTGGATGATGAAAAGTGAAAATGTAAGCCGTGTGGAATATATCAGAATGCAATAAACTGATAAAATTACAGGGTTCATAAAGGATAAAATTATTAATCCATGGATGAGTGGTATATTTTATAGCAATCCTTTATGCACAGGCCGGGTTTTTCAGGGAAGGTTTCACAGTGATAAATGGTGTCCTTTCGTATCCCCTTTTTGGAACACACTCAGGGTTGTCCTTGTAGGGTACTACCTGTGGGTCCGCCATGTTGTCTCTTTTGGACATCTTATATTTTTATCTTATATTTGTACCTCAAAGTTCAGCAGTAAGTTAAGGAGAAGAAATTGCGTGAATAATTCTGATGTGTGTTGTTCTTGTTAGAATACAGCATTGTTCAGGTAATCGATAGAAGTAGCCATGAGAACAGAGTACTTATGCATGCTGGGAGTTGTAGTTTGACCACAGCTGGAGTGCCAAAGGTTGCCTACCCCCGCTCTAGATACTTGATTGTTGTTAACTATAGAAACATTTTTAATGATAACAAGATCAGAGGAAGATGGATCAAAGGTTAAAATACATTGGATATTTATGTTCACATGCGCTAGAAAAGTTTTGGCCAATTAACTATCATGAAATATAAAAAGGCGTACGTTTGGCTGTTGATATGCATAGCAATATTTGGAAGTTGTCAGATAGCAGAACTTAATTCTAATTAAGAATTGTGAAGTGTACAAGAGGTGTAGCTTCCCTTATACATAATAATGCGCTGATGTAAAAATGGGAATGAATATTATGGTATTAAAGGGGTTGTCTCACTTCAGCAAGTGGCATTTATTAGGTAGAGAAAGTTAATACAAGTCACTTACTAATGTACTGTGATTGACCATATTGTCTCCTTTGCTGACTGGATTCATTTTTTCATTGCATTATACACTGCTCGTTTCCATGGTTACGACCACCCTGTAATCCAGCAGCGGAGGCACACCCTTTATTCAGTGCTTAGTTGAAGCCCCTTTGGCAGTGATTACAGTCTCCACTCTTCTTGGGTATGATGCCACAAGGTTTGCACATCGGGTTTCAGGATTTTCTTCCATTCTTCTCTACAGATCCTCAAGCTGTGTCAGGTTGGATGGGGACCGGTAGTGGACAGCCATTTTCAGGTCTCTCCAGAAATGTTCAGTTGGTTTCAAAAGAGGAAAAAAAGAAAATTGTGACCCCCCCCATCCTCCCTTTGGCTTGAAACCGGGAGGACCATGGGGGCGCCAATGAGACAACAATTGAGTAGAAAGGATTAGTTTGTTAGGCAATACAAAGTAATTTAACAGTGGAGACTAGGGAGGCACATTCCTTGCACAGGGGCCCTCTGCTGTGTCCGCCCCTCCTTAAACAGTCATATAGTCTGGACTCATGACCAACACAATGGATTTGTTCTGTCCATACCGGTCCAAGTCTTCTTGTATAAGTGACTAATGATGGCGCTGCTTGAAGTTCTTGGCCTCTCTAAACCAGTCTAACAGTTGCATTCACTTGATTAAGTGAACTACTTTATCACTGCGCTCTCATGTGCAAGAATCATCGATATATAAAAAGTAAAAGAAATGTCTCCACCTAGTGGTGATTTACTTGCTCTACAAGTCTAGATCCAGTTTTTTCTATTTTTAGGCAGGCTTATTGTAGATGCAGGTGTAAACCGAACACAATATATAAAATGAGAAGGAAATAAAGCTTTGATACGTTTACGTCTTTGTAAGTTCAATGAGCATCTATGCAATTTTCACATTGCCTGCGGCTAACACTAATTGCTTTATGCAGGTCACTCTTCAGCTTTGCTGTGTTATCTAAGGCAAAATTAACAGAGGTCAGGAGGATCATAATTCCTGACAAGTAGGAGAGAAGGATGAGGCAGCTCTTTAGCTCAGTGTTGTAGCAACTTGTCCCCCTGTGTGATTAGGACAGGTTTTGTGTGTACTAATAGGACGGCGGCCATTTTGTTTCTCCTTATTATTGCTCCCCAGAAAAAATAAGCCATTATAATTAATGAAAGGTATTTGGGAATATATTTATAATAAAGTAATATTTACGTATTTTTATTTTCTTAATTCCCGGAGACCCCTTAAGGTCTTCCCACCATTTATTTGTCCCAGGCGGTTTACATATCTAAAGCCTGTGTCACAGTAGATTTACAGTGTGGGCTTTAGCATTGGGTCCTCCCAATGTAAAAGACTGGGGAACCTGAGAGAGAAGATATGAGCGGTTTTCACCTCTTTGAGTCTCCGTTTTCCCTGTTGAAGTGATACTGGATAGGGGGGAGTGTTCAAAGGGGTATTCCGATAGATAAAAGCTGCTCCTCTGAAATGACCGGAGTGGCCAGTCGCATATGTGCGCGGCTGCTTTATTCATTTCTATGGCAATTCCAGAGATAGGTGAGCTCTGTTCTATGCTATCTCTGGAACTCAATAGAAATGGATGGAGTGGCCAGTCATTTCAGAGGAGCAGCTGGGGGGTGGTGGGGGGCATACTGCTGGGATAGGGGATAACTTTTACCTACTGGAATACCCCTTTAATCCATACCACATGTTGGATTTATCAGTTTATGAGTCATGAGACTGCCTTGTGTCCATTGGGGGATTTCCCAATGTCTACCTCCAACAAGTGCCACTACTGTGTACAGAAACAGCTTTTTTTTATATTAGATGTTTATGAGCAATAAATATGAGCCGCCACTTCGTAAGGCGGTTTAAATGATACAGTATGAATTGCATATATTAAAGGGGTTCTACGTGATAACTAAAAACTCAGATAAACTCTACAATAATGAACTCTCCTTAAAGAGGACCTTTCACCGCTTTGAAAAAATGAAACTGCACTATGTACCTGATGCCAGCAGCGTTGTTTTTTTTTTCAAATTGTCCCTCTGTGGCTTGACACGGGCCCCCCATTCTTCTGCCGGGCTTTATGCTAATTAGCAAGCATCGGAACAGGAAGGAGGAGACTCCCTGTTCCTCAATGGGCGTTGCTTCTGCCCTGCCGTGAGCGCTGTCCAATCAGAGCGGACCGCTCACAGCAGGGCCGAAGGAGTTCAACCCTGCTGTGAGCGGTTCGCTCTGATTGGACAGCGCTCACAGCAGGGCAGAAGCAACGCCCATTGAGGAACAGGGAGTCTCCTCCTCCCTGTTCCGATGCTTCTGAATTTACATAAAGCCCGACAGAAGAACGGGGGGCCGCGTGAAGCCACCGGGGGACAATTTGAAAAAAAAACAACGCTGCTGGCATCAGTGGGGGACGCACTGTCAGGTACATAGTGCAGTTTCATTTTTTCAAAGTGGTGAAAGGTCCTCTTTAAGGAGAGTTCACATCTCCGTTTCATTTTACATTTCCTGATTTGTCAGAAGAACAAATCAAACAAAATCCTGTAAAAAAGCGGATCCTGTGCATAAGTTATGCACATTTGGCATCTGTTTGAGCCATTTCCCGTCAGAGATCCATTTTTTTAGACGGGAAAAAAAGTCCTACATGCAGTACTTTTTTTCCATCTAAAAAAACAGATCTCAGAGGGATGTCAAATATGCATAGGGGAGAGTTCACATCTCTGTTTCATTTTCCGTTCTTCTGATCTGTCATAACAGGAAAAAAAACAGGATCCTGTAAAAAAAAAAACTAAAAAAAAAAACGGGTCCTGTGGCACATTTGACATCCATTTGAGCCTTTTCTGTCTGAGATCCATTTTTTTCTTGCAGAAAAAAAGAGCTGCATGCAAAAACGGATCTCAGACGAAAATGGCTGCTAAATGTGCAACAGAATCGCTTTTTTCCCCCACAGGATCCTGTAAAAAAATGGATCCTCTGCATAACTGATGCAAAGGGCCCTTTTTAACAGATCCTTTTTTTTTCTGTTCTTCTGACGGATCAGAAGAATGGAAAATGAAACAGAGATGTGAACTCTCCCCTATACTCAACCCTCTCTCCAGCACTGGTCTGATCCTCCTGCCGCTGCTTTTTTACAAACTACAACTAGGACTTGGCAACATACAGGGATGGATTGGCCATAGACCTTACAGGGAAATTTCCTGGTGGGCCGATGCCCAGTGGGCCCCCTGAGCCTTTCCTACAGCCAGCCAGTGGAAGTTTCTGAGGATGTAGTTTGTGGCAGTATTTTATGATGCACTGTGGTATTTGGCTCTGTTGGGGTGGTATAATGTGCCACAATATGGTATTGCTGACCCTGCCTTCCATCAGTTTGGACCCGACTACAAAACGGGGTCACTTTTAGTATTTTTTCCAGGGCCACTTTAAGTTCCCAGTCTGTCCCTGCTGTCATATAGCACTCCATACATCTACACATCACTGTGCTGAGGACAGACAGCTGAGGACAGTGATTGGCTGCAGCAGTCACATGCCATACAGCTGCATGTCACTGTGCTTGTCATTTGTCACAGTGCCGATGATGTGCGCATAGTTTGGAGGACGAGACCAGAGGGGTTAATATAAGATATTTATATATATATAAGCTATTGCAGGGCTTGTGTGAGATTTTTAAAAAGGTTTTCCGAGAATAAGATATTGATGATCTCTGCTAAGGGGGGTCTAACTCCCGGCACTGCCACAGATCAGCTGTTCGAAAAGGCCATGGCACTCTGGTGAGCGTTACAACCTCTTCACAACATACCAAACACAGTGCTGTACATTGTATAGTGGCTGTGTTTGGTATTGCAGCCCAGGCCCGTTCACTTGAATGGGACTGAGCTGCAAAAAAGCCATGTGACCGATGAACGTGACATCACTGGCCTGTTTAAGCAGCCGATCGGCGGGGATTCCGGGAGTTGGTCCCCCACCAACCTGATATTGATGACCAATAGGTGATCGATATCTTACTCCCAGAGAACGACTTTAACTGTCCTGGACAACCCTGTTAAGTCAATTTCTTCTCTAAATAGATGGATGTCCTGATAATTTTCATGGTGTATTAAATGTGCAGAGTGTCCGATAAATTACGTGTTGCTAGTGGTGAACATGGGCAGTAGAGCTGTATACATACATGAAAGAAGCATAACCACCAGTGCAAGGAGATTCTGGAAATTAAGTCTTCGTCATCAGCTGGGTGGTCATGTGGAACCGCTTTAACTCATTTTCTGTCATTCTTATTAAATCTGTCTAAAACTTGGAGACCACGCCCACTGCTTGAAGACCACGCCAAATTTTCCATCACTTTTCAGGAAACGTCACAAATTATTGTTGCAGCAACTTTTTAAGGTACAGTTTATACCAAAAACTAGTGAAAATTGTTTAAAAATGTGAGCCATAGTGCCCATGTCCATCGCTGTCCTGAGCAGACCCAGGCATTGCTCCCCTCTCCCTTTGTGTATGGGACTTCTCCCTTGTAGGTCATGAACCAACTACACCAGAACTACTCCAGGAGGTAGCAGCCTGGTTGGTTCCCTGAGGCAAAGTCTAGATCCCTGAATAGGGGTTAAAGGGTGAATACCAGGGAACTGCCACGACAATTCCCTTAGGTTTAGCCTAAATTCATACTAGTTAATTGGCACATTGCGTCCACGCCCACTATCCATTACACATAGTCTTAAAGAGTGCTGGTAACTGGGCAGCTTCACTCTGGCTCTGCTCTATTGACAGGTCCCTCCCTATTTTCATATAGGGGGAGACATGTCAATCAAACAAGCAGGAGGGGAGACACCTCTCTGTGCCCATCTCTGGTTAGAGTAGCATGACTCTGCTGATGTTTTTTCTTAATCTCTCATGGGCATACACAAAAATCATCGGCGATCAATGGCAAACTCCATACTGAGAGCTTTGCCAGATGTATTGTCTTTATTAAAAAGAATGTCTACCATTCTGTTTTTTGGTCCCAAGGTCTGTGCTTATTAAGATATCTTCACAGGGGAACCCTTCTTCTCTGGCTTGATAAATAGTGTACTTTTGGTTGCATGTTTCCTCCACTAGGGGGAGCTCTTTGGATGCTGTACAAATTTGTACATTGTGAGCTCCCTCAAGTGGTGGTTGCAGGTAAATGCTATGACAGTAGTACAGCAAGCAGGGGGAAGCAGGTCACTGCCAGTCTTCAAGTCCCACAGCAGTCATGTGCCCTGCGTCTTGGGTGCGTACACGACTGCAGCTCCTCTTAACAGAGGTTGTCCTACCAGAATGCAGCAATTATAATCAGGCCGTATATTATTAGATATGATTTACAGAGCCAGATATCCAGCTGTAATTGGTCGTAACTTGTCCAGAACCACGGGGACATGTACTGATGTCTACACTAAAGCTCATCTATTTGCCAACATCACATAGAACGCTGCTTCAGATAATAAACATATCTGCAAATAATTCAATTACTCCCAGACCATGCTTAAGTACTAGCACTATGCAGTAATGTCTCGAGACACTGCTCGTGATCAACAACACATGTAAATTTGTGCCTCTTCGCACTGACATTATGTGCTCTGCGCTGCCATAATAATGTTTATAATACTCCTCTGGCAATTACACGCCAAATAAGGGAGAGAGACACAGATTTTACGGGACTTACCAAATAAGACATTACACAGTCACAGCAATATTTTTAGAGCGTTCATATTTTTTGGCACTTACAATGCTTTTTTTTTAATTCGTTTCATTCTTCCCAATGCTAATAACACGCTGCATTTCATTGATGTTTTGATTGTATTTAAAAAAGATTATCAATACTATTTCAAACCATTGAGGACCACTGGAACCTTTTTGGTTTTGCCTCTTTGCATTCCGGGGTGGGGTCATAAGGTTAGTTTTTCAGGCTTCTTTCATACGAGCGATAAGGATTGTGTCAGGATCTGTTCAGTTTTTTTTTCTGTGATTGCGTTCAGTGTTTCTGTTTTTTTCCATCCTGACTTTATCTGGGTTGTATGCATTTTCACACGCGTGAAGAAAAACTGAATAATAACAATCAGCATGTTGGGGGGGAGCACAGACCACTCTTTTAAATTCCATCTCTTTTTCCGTTCTTTGTAACTGATATTTTATATTAGAATATATATAGTTGATAAAATGCAACAAGGTTAAAACTTTTTGCCATTCGGCAATTTGTTTATTACCATAGAGGTCAAACCCTCACCTATATGGATCCTTTTTTGACACAACTCCTTTAAGTTCAACAAATTTTTAATCTAGGAAAATGCAAAAGAGCAATTCAACAGAGTTCTGTTTTTTTTATTTTTATTCATACCATACACCAATCATCATAAATTGATTTTATGCATTTATTGTACAGATTCATATGTGTCATGTTGGTTACCTGCCCCCATCCTGCTCCTTAGAGCTGGCATGAGTACTGCTTCAAATACCTGGTTACTGCTCCTCCCCACCTGGCAGCCTGGACCCACCCATCCTCGTCTGCAAGTGGGTCCAGCCTATGGAATCATACCTCTGTTCCTCTTCTGCATGCCACAACATGCACTTGCTTCCAAGCCTCTCCTGTCCTTCCCATACAGCATATATTCAGAAAGACCACGGCACTCAATATTTGGATATGCAGCAAACACTTAATTTTATTCCATCCAGAATGTGTACAATGGTACTGTGGCCAACGTTTTGGTCATAACTTGACCTTGTCCACGGTCTTAGTCAAAGATACATAGGTTTCAGTATGGATATCACGGTGCACAGGTACATACAGCATGCTTAGCTCACCAGCTCTTAAAGGGCCAGAGTATGTCACTTTGTCTTTCTCAACCTATGGCTGGTCACCTCAGTATACTTAAAGGGAACCTGTCATCTCCGAAACACCCCCTGAACTAGAGTAAGTGGTGTATAGTGTAGGTGATGCTGAATCCGAATATGTAAGTTTTATCTTCATAGTCACTTCCATTCTGACGCTGTGCTCCCACAAACCAGCAGTAAAATGCATTGACAGGACTCTTCTTTGAGTCCTCTCCATTATGTGAATGAGCAATGGAGTCCACTGAGTGCATTTTACTGCAGGTTTGTGGGAGCACAACATCAGAAGGGACGGGAGTATGAAGATAAAAATTACATAACCAGACTCCATGTCACTTACACTATACACCGCTTACTCTAGTTTGGGGGGTGTTTCAGAGCTGACAGATTCCCTTTAAGGCACCTTCCCCTGGGGAAGGGTGACTGAGCAATAGTTGATTCTAGCATGCTAATCTTTGCAAAGGTGTTCTGTTTGTCTGCCCATGTGCTGACCTTGGACTGATTCCTTACTTTGACCTTTCACTGGCTGACCTGACCTGTGCCTGTTCATGGTACTGATCCTCTGCTGTCTGCCATGACCATGGAGTTGTTTCACAGATTTGCATGTACTCTGCCTGTCCTGACCTCGGCCTTTTAAATACATATTAGTCTTAAACCCGCATCAGTGTCTCTGACCCCGTGCATCAGCTGTAAACCACACTGGGACTACCTTTATCATAGGTCAAATGTTATTAAAAGTTACTCTTTGAGTCATGACAAGTTGTACCATTTTCCAAAATTCCTTCTGTATCAATTTCTCACAGTTTTTAAGAACTCCACCTGCTTTGTTTATCCCCAGTGGATAAAGACCTGTCCTAGTCATGTAATGTGCACACAGGTGTATGGATTGTTACAGGCAATGTATGAAATGCAGGCATTGTAAAAATGCGCAGGTATTCTTTAGAATTTAGGCAAAGTATGAAATGTCTGTGTTATTTCAGTCTTTTATATACTTTGCCTAGGCATTTTATATAATTCCTAGGCAATATATGGAATGATCAGTACTCTTTAGACAAAGTACGAAATGTTAACAAGTATTACATGCTAAGAAGCCTTTATTGATGTGAAAACATAAAATAGCAGAAGAACAGAACTTTCTCGGTGAAAAACAAGATAAAGAGTCCAGAATTGTCCTTACTTGTTGCAACAACGAAGGCTAGAAGGGCATTTTGAATTGCACATAATTGTCTTTCTCACACAAGAGCACTTCATAGTTTGGTACTTGTTCTTGCACAGAAAAAATGCAAATGTCCTGATTAGTTGCAACTGCAAATGGCATTTTGAAATGCAGTAAATGGAATGCAAAATAAATTACACTTGTAAAATAGCAGAAGAACAGAACTTTATTACTGAAAAACAAGAGAAAGAAACCAGTATTGTGCCCACTTGTTGCAACAAGGAAGGCTAGAATGGCATTTTGAATTGCACTTAATTGTCTTTCTCACACAAGAGGACTTCATACTTTGGCACTTGTACTTGAACACACACCTCACAAATCCTTCCCGTTTTCTGTGGACTGCGCAATGGCAGCTGAGTGAAAAAGTACTTTGTGGTCAGGAACGTCTTCAATTTTGAGTAAGTCCTTTGGGCATAAAGTGACTTGTGATATGGTGTAGAGTTTTTCTTCTGTCACACTCACAACTGCCAACGGATTTCGCGAGTCACCCCATCCCTTGTCGATGTCAGGTGTAGGAACTGACACAGCGGTCACCAAGCATGTAGGAGGATATTTCCAGATCCAATTTTACCTTTCATAGCATTCTCAATATCGAAGCAAACAGTGCACAAAACATCACCCTCGTAACCTTACAATTTCTCATCTCTTTTGTCCTTAGTGACATGTATTGTTGAGCGAGCATGCTCGGCCAAATACGATATTCGGTCGAGCATGGCGGTGCACGGGACCACGCGGTGTTCGGCCGCCACGCTCGAGTCCCCTCCCCGCATGCTAATTAGCCAATTAGCATGCGGGGAGGTACTGGCATTCACTGTAATGCCATAGCCATCTTGGCTACTGGCATTACAGTGATTGGCTGGCCGGGAATGCGTCATCGGGTGCTATATAGCACCCGGTGACATGTGACCCGGCTCAGACCGAGTCAGGGAGAGCTGCTGCAAGGAGTGACAGATAGTATAGGGATAGAAATTGGCTAGGCAGGGCTAGTATTTCTGTTGAAAAGACCCAAAAACACTTTTAAGGGCTATTGTGATATCTGGCTACAGTATATTTTTTATTTTTTGGGGGTTAAAAATTGCGCAAGGTGGCCTGACCTTAACACCACCTGCGCAGCTTGTGCATTCTAATCCTTTCTGTATCCTATATATCTGACATCCATTGTCATTTTTTCTGCCACTAATCAAGGCCATAGTACCTGCTCTGCGTCTGCTGTATAACGTTTGCGCAAGGATAGTGTAGGGATAGGATTTGGCTAGGCAGGGCTAGTTGTACTGTTGAAAAGACCCAAAAGTCCTTTTAAGGACTATTGTTACATCTGGCTGCAATATATTTTTTTCCAAGTTTGCCTGACCTTAACATCACCTGCGCAGCTTGTGCATTATAACATTACTGTATTCTTTATGGCTGACATCCGGTGTCATTTTTTCCTGCCGTTAATCAAGTCAACATTACCTGCGCGGCTTGTGCATTATAACGTTACTGTATCCTATATAGCTGACATCTGGTGTCATTTTTTCTGCTGTTAATCAAGTAGACATTACCTGCACAGCTTGTGCATTATAACGTTACTGTATCCTATATAGCTGACATCCGGTGTCATTTTTTCTGCCGTTAATCAAGTCGACATTACCTGCGCGGCTTGTGCATTATAACGTTACTGTATCCTATATAGGTATATTCGGTTTTGGGGGGTATTCTTGTCATTCCGTAAAAGTGGTGTAATACACGGACAACATCGTTCCCAGCAGCGACTTCGGTGTCCAAGATGCATCCAGACATCCTCCCCATGCATTTCCCAAACCATTTCAGTGGTGTTTCCACCATTTTCTCAACTTTCCCTATGAACCAGACACCCTCCCCTCTTCAGAGCAGGGGGTGCCTGGTTTAGTGCTCGGGTTCTCCCGTTGACTTCCATTATACTCGGGTACTCGGCCGAGCACTCGAGCACCACCTAGTGTTCGGCCAGAGCACCCGAGCATTACGGTGCTCGATCAACACTAGTGACATGTCCACAGATGGTGTGAAAGTTTTTGTGATATTTTCTGTCAGTATGGACATCGCTGGCTTCCTTTAAACAGACACAACAGGTAGTGGAAACAGAAGCGTCTTCGTTAATCATGACCTCATCATGGTTTCGTCCATGGTAGGCTACAACAGCTTCCATGTTTTGTGCATTAGACACTCGACCTTCAATAGGGTCATTTGTGCACCGACTTCTTCGAGGGAGTATTTACACTTTGCCAGTGTGCCTTTAGGCATTATATAGAATGCCTAGGAAAAGTGTGAAATATTAAGCGTTTCATACTAGGAATGCCTAGGTATTTTTTACAATGCCTGGTTTTATACATTGCCTCTAACAGGTAGAGTCCAGTTTATCAAGGTTTGAGCACAGGGGTGCACCTAGCCTTTCTGCTGTGAAAACTGAAACGGCGCCCCCCCTCCCTCGCCAATGCCAATTTCTTAACCTAACCTTCCCTTCAGCCCATGGTCTTTCTGCTGCCCCTCTTCCCCTACCTGGTGCTGCCTGAGGCGATCGGCTCACCTGGCCTCATTGGTGGTGCACCCCTGTTTGAGCCATGACCAGAACTATTCACTATAAGTATGGGTCCAATAGAATGATAGCCCTCAGAGATCTTAAAACATTTTCGACAAAACAGCATCTATTTGTTTCCTGAGCAAAGCTGATGTGTACTGAAGATGGTGGAGAAAAACAACCAGTGAGGGTCAGTCCTGTCCAGTTTGAACGCAAGACATTGGCAGAGACTGTAGAGGATATTCTGCTGGCCACACTCCAGCATACAGCGGTGCCATGCTAAATCTCATCTTGAAGGGGAGGCTGTCAGTTCTTGGCATGGATGCTTTACCATATTGAGCTTCGAGTTTGCCCAGTATATGTAAAATGTGACTCAGCGAGGTGGATGAATTAGAAATCTGGCCAAGCTGAGGACTGACTGCCTATTCTACTAAACCATTTTTGTTTATTCTTATGGGAGTGTCAGTATTTGGGTCACCATTTTGATTTTTTTTTGTCTAAATGGATTCAAAATTCTGAGCTGATTAAAGTTATAGTGCAAAATTATGTACATGTATGTTATTATGATCAAGTGTGTACATGAGCTGTACCTGTGCAGTCTGTAACGGGGAGCCGGTGTTTGATGCTACTTTATGGTATTGACCTCAGCTCAGTGACCTTCTCATATTTTGTGGGTTCTGTCTTTGATTATTGTTTTCTCCCCATTGTTCCCCTCCCTGTATGCCCCCGAACGTACCTAGGCTAGGGACTGTCGATTAGTTGTACGTTGTTGCCTAGGACGGCCCGTGCAAGTAGGCAGGGTCAGAGGTGGGGTTCAGTTTAGGGTCGCATATACCCCTGTAAAATGCACAGCCAGCTGTGATTGATAGTCAGGCTCTGACTACAATGGCCAGGATCGGAGTCCAAACCCTGGCATTTAAGATGTTAGATGCTGCATCATAGTGACTGCAGCATCTAAGTGGATAGACAGACTTATGGTGCCTCCTAAGACACCCCATCAGCCCCCCACTATGTAATCATGGTAGCGCAGTAGTGCCGCGACCTTCTCATTGTTTAACAACTAGTATCACTGGCCTTGGCGTGGCTAAGCCCCATTGAAGTGAACGAGGCCAGTGATAGTAGCTGAAATGTCACTGGTCCTGCGGGAAACGGTGAGAAGGTCCTGGCATTAATGACAGCGTCGCTGTCTTCTCAAACAGCTCATCTACAGGGCTCCCAGGTGTCGGACCTCCGCCGATCAAATGCCTTTAAGGGGTCAATTAAAGGGGTTGTCATCAATATCAGATCTGCATGGTTCTTACTCCCGGCATGCCAATGTCAGAATTGCTGGGGGGTTCTTTGAGTCACCTTGCATCTGAAAACGGAAATGGCAAAAAAGGGTTAAATTGGTCTTTAACACTCAGGGACCTTTTGAGCAGACCCCTCAATGTGGCTGGACCTACATAGGGAATCATGCTTACCTGATCCCCACTGCTACGTTCCCGCTACTTTGCTTCCCCGCTGCTGCTGCAGATCTCAGGTCTCCCCGCGTCAACAACCGGTTTCACGTTAGTCGCTGCAACCAATGATGTCACCGCTGTGGCCAGTCATTGGCTGCAGGGGCCACATGACCTGCATCGAACTAGATTTTGACATGGGGAGACCCAAGATCTGTAGCAGTGGTGGGGAACATGAACACATCTCATTGAATACAGTGGGGTACATTCGGTTTCCTTTCAGGATCCCACTTTATTAGTGGAGAGAAAGTCCAGCATGCAAGAATATGCAAAGGAGGCCCCGAACGGAGCCTCGCATGCAGATGTAAACAAGCCGTAAGTTTTATCTACATTTGGCTGGAGAACATGGCAGGTGTCAGTCTGACCTTGAGAAGAGAAAAACTGCTGTGGGTGGAGAACTTGAGAAGAAAGGTTTACTAAGAATGTGCTAGTAGACGAGTGATGAAAAGAGCCCGAGCTTTGCCAAACAAGACAGAGGGATCGGCCTCTTTGTAAACTGAAGTTAAAGAGATGCTAAAAGATGTCTAACCTTATAATACTGAGAATCTTTCATCAGTATTTGTAAGCCAAAACCAGGAGTGGATCCAAAATACAAGAGAGGCCCATGTTTCCATTTTACTTTTTCTCTACAGGCTCTTCTAGTTTTGTCTTGTAAATATTGATGCAAAATACTCACCAAATATTGACCGTGTGAAAGGGGCCCTGGGCTGATCTCACAGGGGCGTGTGACAGGTCCCATTTCCTAAACTTGTCTGAGCCAAAATCACTACATCATACTGATCTACGATGCTGTCAGTTTCAGTTCATTCGTGGGTCTACTAACTTGTAGTCCCCGATCACATCATCTGAGTACAGGATAGTAGACTGTATGTCGGGCTGAAACTCATGGCGTCATAGATCATTGTGTTGCGGTGAGTTCAGCTGAAGTCGAGCAACAGTTGGGATGGGAAATGTGACCCGGTTTTCCCAAATCACATGCCCATGTGAAATCAGACTAAGGCTACTTTCACACTTGCGTTGTGGTTTTCCTGGTATTGAGATCCGGCAGAGGATCTCAATACCAGAAAAAAATTGTTCAGTTTTGTCCCCATGCATTCTGAATGGAAAGAGATCCGTTTAGGATGCATCAGGATGTCTTCCGTTCCGGCAGCTTTCAGTTTTGTGACCGGACACAAAACCGCAGCAAGCTGTAATTTTGAGTCTGGTCATAAAAACGAAAAAAAAAAAACGGATCCGGCACTGAAACCAGGAGACTAAAAAGCAGATCTGTCACCCATTGACTTTCAATGTATTTAGTGACGGATCCGTTTTTTTCAGTTTTGATTTCACACAACCACATCCTAACGGAACGGATGCATCCTAATGTGCAAAATCAAAACTGATCAGTTTAATTTCGCTCACATAGTTGTATTTGAGACAAGTCCTCTGCCAGATCTCAATACCGGAATTAACAACGCAAGTGTGAAAGTAGCCTAAGGCCTAAGGGGGAATCCGAAGTTTTTATTGCCATTCAGAGCTTTTTAGCTATGAGGGAGAAAGCAAAGCTACTAAATATCTTTTTTTTTTTCTCCACTGTATTCACTGAGGAAAAATAAACTGTCAGATGAAATGCAGAATATTCCGGGTAAAAAGTAAACAAGAAATTCCCCATTAAAAAATGCCCTGTCTGACCCAGGAAGAAGTAGAGTTGCGTCTTTAAAAAGATTAAAATAGACAAATCGCCAGGACCAGATGGCATACACCCCCGTATCCTAAGAGAATTAAGTAATGTCATCGCCAGACCCTTATTTCTGATATTTAAGGACTCTATACTGACAGGGAGTGTTCCACAGGATTAGCGCATAGCAAATGTGGTGCCAATATTCAAAAAGGGTCCAAAAACAGAGCCTAGAAACTATAGGCCGGTAAGTTTAACATCTGTCGTGGGTAAACTGTTTGAGGGTTTTCTAAGAGATGCTATCTTGGAGTACCTCAATGAAAATAAGCAAATAACTCCATATCAGCATGGCTTCATGAGGGATCGGTCATGTCAAACCAATTTAATCAGTTTCTATGAGGAGGTAAGTTCTAGACTGGACCATGTCGAATCAATGGATGTCGTATATCTGGACTTCTCCAAAGCATTTGACACTGTACCACATAAAAGGTTAGTATATAAAATAAGAATAATTGGCCTGGGAGAAAATGTCTGTATGTGGGTAAGTAACTGGCTCAGTGATAGAAAACAGAGGGTGGTTATTAACGGTAGATACTCAGATTGGGTCACTGTCACTAGTGGGGTACCACAGGGGTCTGTATTGGGCCCTATTCTCTTCAATATATTTATTAATGATCTTGTAGAAGGCTTGCACAGTAAAATATCAATTTTTGCAGATGACACTAAACTGTGTAAAGTAATTAACACAGAAGAGGACAGTACACTGCTACAGATGGATCTGGATAGACTGGAGGCCTGGGCAGAGAAGTGGCAGATAAGGTTTAACACTGACAAATTTAAGGTTATGCATATGGTTAGGAATAATGCAAGTCACCAGTACATACTAAATGGTAAAATATTAGGTAACTCTGACATGGAAAAGGACCTAGGAATTTTAGTGAACAGCAAACTAAGCTGTAGAAACCAGTGTCAGACAGCTGCTGCCAAGGCCAATAAGATAATGGGTTGCATCAAAAGAGGCATAGATGCCCGTGATGAGAACATAGTCCTGCCACTTTACACATCACTAGTCAGACCACACATGGAGTACTGTGTACAGTTCTGGGCTCCTGTGAACAAGGCAGACATAGCAGAGCTGGAGAGGGTTCAGAGGAGGGCAACTAAAGTAATAACTGGAATGGCTGGACTACAGTACCCAGAAAGATGATCAAAATTAGGCTTATTCACTTTAGAAAAAAGACGACTGAGGGGAGATCTAATAACTATGTATAAATATATCAGAGGTCAGTACAGAGATCTCTCCCATCATCTATTTATCCCGAGGACTGTGACTGTGACGAGTGGACATCCTCTGCGTCTGGAGGAAAGAAGGTTTGTACACAAACATAGAAGAGGATTCTTTATGGTAAGAGCAGTGAGACTATGGAACTCTCTGCCTGAGGAGGTGGTGATGGTAAGTTCACTAAAAGAGTTCAGGAGAGGCCTGGATGTATTTCTGGAGGGTAATAATATTACAGGTTATAGTTACTAGAGAGGGGTCGTTGATTCAGGGAGTTATTCTGATGCCTGATTGGAGTCGGGAAGGAATTTTTTTCTCTAAAGTGGGGAAAATTGGCTTCTACCTCTACCACTTGTAGGAAAACAGGCCGAACTGGATGGACAGATGTCTTTTTTCGGCCTTATAAACTATGTTACTATGTTACTTTCACACAGTGTTTAGTCAGTGATTTCCATCAGTGATTGTGAGCCAAAAACAGGAGTGGACGCTACTCAGAGATATGGAATAATAGAAAGATTTGCACCGGTTTTGGCTCACAGTCACGGATGGAAATCAGTGATCCAACACTTAGCCCTCATGAACACGACCGCACCGTTTTTCGCAGTCCACAAAGTGCGGATCTGCAAAACACAGATGCCCCCATGTTCATTACACAATTTCGGAACGAATGGGTCGTCCATAATAGAAATGCCTATTCTTGTCCACAAAACAGACTAGAATAGGACATGTTCTAGTTTTTTTGTGGCCCCATGGAACAGAGTGCTGTCCGCATCTTTAGCGGCCCTGTTGAAGTAAATAGGTCTGCATTCGAGCCACAAAAAATGCGGCTCTGATGCCGAAACAAACAACGTTCGTCTGCATGAGGCCTAATTGTGTGAAAGTGGTGTTTCTTCCTGACGATTGCCTGCTCGTCAGAGGAGGAGACCGCTGCTATTACATGCAGTGATCTCCTCCACAGTATGGGTAGGAATGATCGCTAATGCCATTGCCCGCCCCCATGCTGTATAGTTATTTACCGGCAGCAAAGTGTGATTTGACAGCACAATCTGCTGCCGGCAAACAATGGTTTTTACACCTGCTTAAAGATTAAGAATTGCTCAATAAACTCGTTTGTTCCTTCATTGGGTAATCAGCGGCAGTTTTACACTGTCATTATCTCTGACAAGCGTTACTACGAGTGCTTGTAATCGATGATCTGCTTGACAATCACCTGGTGTAATACAGGCTTAAAGAGGACCTTTCACCACTCCTGACATGCCTGTTTTAATAGCTTCATGCATTCCCCCATGTAATAACAAGTCTGGAACATCTATTCTTATGTCTGTATGTTGTGCCATTCCTTTATTATTTGCACTAGAAGTTATGAATGAATTGCTATATGCTTTCAGTAAGCGAACAGAGGGGAGGTGACCAGTTGGGGGTGTGTCCCTGCACAGTGTGAACATGGCAGCACTGATTGGATAGAGTCAGTCTGTGCAGGGACACACCCCCAACTGGTCACCTCCCCTCTGTTCGCTTATTGAAAGCAAATAGCAACTCATTCATAACTTCTAGTGCAAATAATAAAGGAATGGCACAACATAGAGCCATATGAATAGATGCTCCAGAACTGTTATTACATGGGGAATGTATGAAGCTATTAAAATAGACATGTCAGGAGCAGTGAAAGGTCCTCTTTAAGAAGTTATTTCAAATAAGCTACTTATCAATGTATTTGCTTCTGTCTCACTTCTAGATGAAAAAAAAACAGCTCCACCTAGTGGCTAATGCACTAAACAGATAGCGATAGTGATCACTAGTCATATAGAGGGAAAAAAAGCTCTGCAAAATAAAAGAATAAAAATAATGCATTGATGAAATCAGCTTTCTAGAGTTAGCAGATTATATACTGATGACTTAACCTGCTGTTGATCTTCTAGGTGCACTGACAGCACCCGCAAGATCACTGCTATGAAAATGTTTATTGTGGATCATTTCTATCTAAGCCTAACATGGCTGAGATCAGAATAATCCTCTTATGTGAGGAGTTTTGGAAGCAGATAAGCATGCTGTCGTACACTGTTAGCATGACCTTTATTTGTTGGGTTAAAACACCTGCAGTGCTCAGGTTTGGGGTGGTTCCAACACTACGCATGGGCTCCAGGTCGACCAGCGCCCAACATGGCACTTGGCCAATGCCTATATGATACAAAGAGTTGATGGTAGCAAGACATCTTATCCTGATGATATTTTCAATGGAGCTGCGATCTCTGTTCCAAAACTACTGTATGTTTTGCCCTATAAGACACACCGGTCCATAAGACGTGTTTAGGTTTTACAAGGGAAAAAAAAGAATAAAAATTATTTTTTATTAGACCTAAGCTCAGACCCCCAATGTAAATCAGATCTCAGCTCAGAGCCCCAATTAGACCTCCAATCAGACCCCCAATGTTAATAAGACCCCAATCAGACTTCAGATCAGACCCCCAATGTCAATAAGACTCCCAATCAGACCTCAGCTCAGACCCCCAACGTGAAAAGACACCCATTCAGACCTCAGATTAGACCCCTATGTGAATGACCCCCAATCTTACCTTGGATCAGAGTCCCAATGTAAATAAGACCCACCCCCCATTTAGACCAGATCAGAGCCCCCAATGTGAATGACCCCCATGCTCATAGCAAAAAAAAATCAACTTACCTCTCCTGCTTTGGCCACCGCCGCTCTTGTCGTCCACCTCTTTTCTTGTTCTTCCTGTCACACGCTGTGCTGTGAGGTCACAGAGTGCTGACGTCCTCACACTGTGCGCAATCATAGCACAACGAGCTGCCGAGGAAGACCAGGAAGCGGTGAGTACGGAGCCAGGGGAGCGCTGCACTCACTAATTCCTGGTCCTCCTGTACTAATGAGCGCTTCCATAATGGAAGTGCTCATTAGTATTTGCCCCATAGGTTGCACTTTGGATCTTATAGTGTGAAAAATATAGTAAGTGTTTTCTACTCTCCTGCCCCCTCCTAGCCCCACCTAAAGGTTATTACGCATGTACACTTACCTCAGTGCAGAATATAGACATCACTAAATAACTTCTTGAAGGTAAAGGGGGAGAACCAATTAAAAACCTCGCTTTACAGTGCTGAGGAAAGGCCTGAGCTAGCTGTCCCGCTCTCTCTCTCAGAAGTCTGATACCCTGGCCAAAGGGCTGGTGGCTCAGGGTCTGTGGCTCAGGTGTCCTACTGGCTCCCTGGTCAAAGGGCTGGTGACCCGGGGCTGTGGCAGAATATCCCCCGTCTCAATGTCTTCTTCCGGTCATTTGCTGAGATTGGCAGAGTCTCGTCTACTGAACACTGGTCAGTATCTGCAGACAATTAGGGGCTCTGATTGCTCTCCATTTATGTAGTTTCCAGCTGAACTAGAACCTTCTAGTGGGAGGGGTGAAGCTGAAGAAGCACAGTCTAATAGAAACAATATTGCAGTTCCAGTCTGCCACAGGCTTTTACTGAGCCTCAATACAAGTCAATGGGGATGACTACCCAGTTTTCTATAAACAAGAGTCTAGACAAAGCTTAGGCACACAGTCAAAAGGTCACTGGCATTGGGGAGGGGGGGGGGCACTATTTCAGTTTTCGCCTCATGCAGCAAAAAAGGCTAGGTGCACCCCTAGCCGTCCGTCTACTGAGACCACTTGTGATCAGCTGGAATCTGTCCGGAAACCCTGTAATTAGTGTAAGTGTTCAGCCTCCCTGCAGCGCCACTACAGGTGGAATAAAGCATTACAACGTTTACAGTGAAATCAATAGGCTGACCTTGTAATGCACAGATGTCCTTCAGAGGAGGACTGTAGCTGCTCTCCACTGTGGCTAATTGATGGAGGTCTCATGGGAGGTAGAGCCATCAGTACGATTGAAAATTGCTGGAATTTTATTTTGCATTAATATTTCTCTAAAGAAAAAAGGTGAGCCAGACCCCGTCCACTCCACAAAGGACGTCTAAGAAATCTGGTCTGCCCACTTATTTTATCTCTACTATCAAACTTTAGTGGAGAGGTAGAGTAGCTCAGCAGATATTGGAGAGAGGAGAGGAGAGGAGGCCTCTCTGTAGAGGAATCTCTACTGTCTGAGGAACGTTTTTGATTTTTCCATTTTTTTAATGGATTTAAATGTACAGAGAGATAGATATAAAGAGTGATGTGAGATAAAAAAATTGATATGAGAAATAGACTGATAGATATTAGATAGATGAATAGATAGATATGAGATAGATAGATAGATAGATAAAAGATAGATAGATATGAAATAGATAGATAGATAGATATATGAGAGATAGATAGATAGATAGATAGATAGATAGATAGATAGATAGAGATAGATAGATAGATAGATAGATAGATAGATAGATAGATAGATAGATATGAGATAGATAGATATGAGATAGATAGATAGATAGATAATAGAAATTAGATAGATAGATAGCTAGATAGATAGATAATAGATATGAGATAGATAGATATGAGATAGATAGATAGATAATAGATAGAGATAGATAGATAGATAGATAGATATAGATTATGATAGATAGATATGATATCGGTGATAGAGATAGATAGATAGATAGATAGATAGATATGATGACTTCACATGAGTTTCCTGTTGCCACTGGGGCTGGCAATCTAAATTGTGAATTAATGGGGTTGTCCAGCTTTTAATAAGTGCTACCTTACTCAGTATAGACCATCATGGATAGATAGATAGATAGATAGATAGATAGATAGATAGATAGATAGATAGATAGATAGATAATAGATAGATAAGAAATAGACAGATAAATAGACAGACAGACAGACAGAAAGATAGATATAAGAGATAGATAGATAGATAGATAGATAGATAGATAGATAGATAGATAGATAATTGATTGATAGATAGATAGATAGATAGATAGATAGATAGATAGATAGATAGATATAGATAAATAGATAGATAGATAGATAGATAGATAGATAGATAGATAGATAGATAGATAGATAGATAGATATGAGATAGACAGGCAGACAGAACAGATAGGTGACGGATAGATAAACAGAAAGATACATATATAATCAGATACAGTATATACTCTATATACATAAATGACCCGACCATGCCCTCAAAGCACCAAAACAGTGTCTGACGGTCGGTCAGCTGTTGCAGAACCTCTTTGAGAAGCAGCCCCTTCCTCCCAGACAATAGCCCAGCAGCCCCCACCCTGTGAGCGGACCCAGGAGGTGGGTTGTTCCTGATCAGTAGCAGGTTGGGGGTGTATGAAGCATGCTGCACATCTCCCCACCCCTACCCTTCACTCCTCCTTCCAGAATATGATCGCTGAAGGAGCCGAGCAGCTGCTTACAAATTGCTAAACCCTCACCCTCTTCTCACCCCAGGGCTGTAAGACTGGAGAGGAGGAGCTGCCCCTGACTGCCCATCCTCACCCAGTGGGCACAGCTGGATTCTGGTGCCAGGGCTGGGCACACACTGATGGCTGGGCGCTGCCTATAACACATCAGAGAGGACATAGCCTGCAGGAGCCCAGCTGATCAGCCATGGTGTCATGGATCATCTCCAGGCTTGTAGTGTAAGTAGACCCTCCTTGTGTCAATGTGACACCCATGTACAGCCCTGCCTGTGTCAATGCAAGGTGATCTGCCTGTCACATGCTATATTTAGCTGTTGTCTCTCCCATGTGCTGGCCCTGGGATACAATACAGGAGCACACAATGGTGGGTGTCAGCTACGCCTCTGGGTGGCTTTTTATTTTGCATTGCACACTTTGTTTTTGTGCATTGGGGGGGGGACATATTTGCTTTGGACACCAGCAGATGGCTCTGCAGTCAATGTGCAGGTAGCATTATTGCTGCCACCTCCTTCTACATTGCAATGGCCGGTGATGGGTGCAGATGGGTGTCTGTTTCCTAGGGGGGGTCAGTAGCCATAAATTATTCATTGCGCATCTGTGATAAACTAGCAATGCAGAAGTCTGATATAATACACAGAGGTGATGAGGTAATAGCAGGAAAGCAGGGCAGGCTACATTATATTGTGGGGGCAGGGGTGCACCACCAATGAGGCCAGGTGAGGCGACCGCCTCAGGCAGCACCAGGTAGGGGCAAGAGGGGGGCATGAGCTAAAGGGAAGGTGTTAGGTTAAGAAATTGGCATGGGAACGGGGGGCGTCGTTTCAGCTTTTGCCTGTAATATCATGTATAGCTATTAGTATAGCAGTGGATTCTTAGTTCTGGTCCAGAGGCCCAGCCTTCTCTTTGTTCACATGAGATGTATCTGTATCATCGTCTTCCTCCTCCGTGTGTCTGCCCTCCTCCTCTCTGTGTCATTCTGCAATGTATTGTCTGCTATTTAACAATACAATGTAAATATTGATACAACGTAGATACAACAGTCACATAAATATATAAATAAATAAATAAATATACATACCTGTATTACTTTGCCTGTCAGGATTACATTTGGGGGCTAGTATGTACGGTATATATCACACGTGTGTCCGTTTTTGTTCCGTCAGGTTTCTATTACTTTTTGGCCATTATTATAGCGTAGCACACAACATAAACCTGATGAAATCATGGTGACGTCAGAGCAGATGATGATGCATTTGTTAGGGATTGCGTAAAGATGGAAACCATGATGACGATGCTTTTGAAGTGACAGCGTTATCTACTGTCAGAGCATCGCCCCTTGGTTTTTGTGACGTTGTTTATGATCCTAAATGATGTCACTAACCAGAAACCTGATGTCATATTGAAGAAGCTTCCCTGTATTAGGCACTTATTACATCCCCATCTGTCTCATCACCGCCTCTCTTGGTGGACAACAGCGATAAGTGTGATCATCTCTCTCTCCATTCAAGTCTATGGGCAGACTGTCAATTTCTGCTCCCCTGTAGAATATCTGAATGTCTGAGACAGGAATATCCCATTTATAATCTCATTTCATATAATCAGATTGAATACAGATTTCCTAATCCTATAGATGGCGTAAACTTGTTTACAGGCCGATGCATAGTGAGCGGGGGAGGAATGATCCCTACCGCAGTCGTTCCTCCCTCATTCGGTTCTGTTGATTATTAGCAGCAGATCCCTGATCCGATAATCGGGCATGCCATGTCATCCCCATGAAAGAAACAAATCAGCCAACATCTCAGTTATCGGCAGCCTGATTACACAGGTCAGTTGTCAGGAACGGGCGTTCCTATGAAGAGCGGGTCCTATCCGCAAAAAACAAAAAAACGGATCGGACGCTGACCGAAAATACGGTTGTGTGCATGAGGCCTTAATGGAAGGAATTTGGAACCCTGAGAATGTAGAACAGTTACAAAGTACGTCTCTTGCACTTGAAAACCTGCTTTACACAGGCAGCCCATTGACTTCAATGAGCACCATGTAATGCTTGACTTCACCTGTGGTGGCGCTGCAGGGAAATTAACATTTTGTACCCACATTCCTATACAGATCATTGAATTGATTGATGTGATGATAAGGAAATTTCACAGCTTTATGCTCATTCACACGTCAGTGTTCGGTCAGTGATTTCCATCAGTGATTTTGAGCCAAAACCAGGTGCAGCTCTAAACACAGAACAGGAGCAGATCTTTCCCTTATACCTGATGTCTGTGGAGGCTCCAATCCTGGTTTTTGCTCACAATCACTGATGGAAATCACTGATCAAACACTGACGTGTGAATGAAGCTTTAGTCTTTGCACAATTTTTCTAGTAATTATTGTTCTGGCCTCTATGCTCCAGCCTCTTATATCCACAGCCCCTAGACATCTGCATAGAATACAGTGCTTATACAATGAGACTATTATTTACATTGTTTGCTGGCTGTTATTAGATCCAGATTGGATATTTTAGGGTTAAACCTTTTTAGGCTGTGTCATAGGAAAGTGGGGCATTGTTGTTCTCCTGCCAAAGCTTGTAGAGCTGGTCTGTCCCTGAGTACGGCTGATCCATGTGCAGCAAACGCTCAATGTGCTATCTGTTATTGCTTGTGAGATATACATATATACCAGGGATCCGCAAGCTTCGGCACTCCAGCTGCTGTGAAACTACAACTCCCAGCATGCACACTTAGCCTAGTTTCACACTAGCGTTAAAGGGAATTAAGAAAATGAAAATACTTAAATATTACTTCATTATAAATATATTCCCAGGAGAAACAAAATGGCCACCGTCCTATTAGTACACACAGAACCTGTCCTAATCACACAGCAGGACACGTTACTTCACATCACTGAAGTAAAGAGCTGCCTCATCCTCCTCTCTGCTTGTCAGGGATTATGATCCTGAATACAGTTTAATATGATATTTACCTGAATTTTTGTGGGAATGGAGAGGAGAGGAGACATGAAGTACAGAGAGGACGGACTGTGGTAATGTGGGGCTGTGGTATTAGAGACTACATACATGTGCTGCTGCTCATCAGCCACATCTCCTCATGAACTCCATTCCTACAGAGATTCAGCTGAAGATCTTATCCTCTGTATTCAGGATCATAATCCCTGACAAGCAGAGCAGAGAGGAGGATGAAGCAGCTCTTTACCTCAGTGTTGTGAAGTAACTTGTCCTCCTGTGTGATTAGGACAGGTTCTGTGTGTACTAATAGGACGGCGGCCATTTTGTTTCTCCTAATGATTGCTCCCCAGACAACACGAGCCGTTATAAATAATGAAAGGTATTTGGGAATATATTCATAATGAAGTAATATTTAAGTATTTTCATTTTCTTAATTCCTGGAGAACCCCTTTAAGCACGGATCCGGTCTGGAGACAGAACGGAATGCTTTTAGGAGCCTCCGTTCTCTTCAGTTCAGTTTTGTCCCCATTGACAATGAATGGGGACAAAACTGAATCATTTTATTCCGGTATTGAGCCCCTATGACGGAGCTCAATACCGGAATAGTTAAACGCAAGTGTGAAAGTAGCCTTACTCATCTGTTCTTGTACAGTTGGACTGTAGAGCAGTTGATCTGGAGTCTGATCATGGACTGATGTTCATTTTTCTAATGTTAAGGGGGTTCTGAACCCGGATATATCCCCTTCTTCACCCAGGTAGCCCCTCTGAGATGAGTATCGGAGCATTTCATGCCCTGCACAGAATCGCACAAGGCAAGGGCTTTTTCTGGAGATCCGGTGACGTACTGGGTCTCTGCTAGGTGGAGGCTTCTGCCTAGCAGTGAGCCCGGTGACATCACCGCCACCAATGGACGGGATTTAACACACAGGCTAGTGCGGCACTAAAGCCTGCCCATTAGTGGCAGTGATGTCACCGGCAACACTGCTAGGCGGAAGCCTCCTCTTAGCAGAGACCCAGTACGTCACCGGATCTCCAGCAAACAAACCCTTGCCCTGTGCGATGCTTATCTCAGGGGGGCTGCCTGGATAAAGAAGGGGATATGTTCAGGTTCAGCTCTGAACCCAGACAACCCTTTTAAGTGCGTTAATATAATGCAGGCTTTCTAAAATCTTTTGTGTTTCTATTCCTCACTGCTTCCAAGATCTCTGCTTGTTGACAGTGAACAAAAAACACAGAAGGCTGAAAACCAGTCCTGTCCGTGTGCACTTGGCACATCTACACCGCTTGCTAACGTCTTAGCACTATGACTTTCTAATACGGACATGTGCCATCTGCCATGTGGTGCCCCTGTGCCCCACTTTCTACCCTCGTCGCTAGGTCCTAAGGGAGAATATCTTTGTACTTGGAATGCATTGGAACACACTAAGCCTTTTCCTCTGTGTGCCTCAAGGGAAAATGTGAGATACCGTAGGGCAGTGGTCCCCAAACCTTTTTTGCACCAAGGCCCGGTTTCTCGCTACACAATTTCCCAGGGCCCGGGGGGGGTGTTGGATGGGGGGGGGCGGGCGTGCGGTTGTTGGGGGGCGGAGCATAGTGGCCCCCAGTAGTTATTCCCATTAGTGCCCCCACACAGTAGTTATAGTGCCACCCCCCCACACAGTAGTCTATAGTGCCATAGTGCCCCCACACACAGTAGTTATAGGCAAACACACAGTAGTTATAGTGCCCCCACACAGTAGTTATAGTGCCATAGTGCCCCCACACAGTGTTTATAGTGCCATCCCCCACACAGTAGTGTGCTAGACGTATTAGTGCCATAGTGCCCCCACACAGTAGTTTATAGTGCCATAGTGCCCCACACAGTAGTTATAGTGCCATAGTGCCCCCACACAGTAGTTATAGTGCCCACAGTGCCCCCCACACAGGTTATAGTCCGTCCCCCACACAGTAGTTATAGTGCCACAGTGCCCCACACAGTATTATAGTGCCCACAGTGCCCCCACACAGTAGTTATAGTGCCCACAGTGCCCCACACAGTCCCGAGTAAGTGGCATGATCCCAAGTGCCCCCACACAGTATTTATAGTGCCCACAGTTGCCCCCACACAGTAGTTATATGCCATAGTGCCCCCACACAGTAGTTATAGTGCCCACAGTGCCCCCCACAGTAGTTATAGTGCCCACAGTGCCCCCACACAGTAGTTATAGTGCCCCCCCACACGGTAGTTATAGTGCCCATAGTGCTCCTCTCCTTCAGTTTTGTACAATAAAAAAACAAACACTTATACTTACCTCCATCAGCCTGCAGCACTGCGATGCAGGCCTCCTCCGGCCTGTGTCCGCTCTGGCACGGCTCAGGCGGCGCGATGACGTCATCGCACCGCCTGAGCTGGCCTCTGATAGGCTACAGGCACTAGGCCTGCAGCCTATCAGAGGAACGGGCAGGGGAGACGCCTCTCCCTCCCCTGCCCCACCGCAGCACAGGCATCTGTATCGCCGTCCTCAGGACGGCGATACAGATGACTATGGAGATGAGCGCTTCCACAATGGAAGCGCTTATCTCCTTGTCCCCTGCTACCGCCGCGGCCCGGCAGACATCGCTTTCAGGGCCCGGTCCTGGGCCCGCGGCCCGGTGTGTGGGGACCGCTGGCCGTAGGGCCAACCTATAGAATTCCATGAGTGCCGTATGTGAGACCCATATGAAACAGGTGGCACATACAACTCCGTCAGCACGTGCTAAATGTGTTAGAGCTTTCTCTTGTAAAGATCCATGTGGCTGTGCGAGCAGGACATGATCAGAATGCGTTTTTAGCTTCTGGCTAGAGATTGTTTCCATTCACTGAGAGCAAGCAGAGGTCTTGAGCATGGTGAGGAACTGGAACACCTAATGGAGATTTTGCTCACCTGTTCACCTCTATAGTATGACTAGTGATCAGTCCTGTTCACGTGGATATTACATACTGATGTTTTAGGGCTCATGCATAGTAGCGTGTTTGCTGTGTGCGCATATTGCAAACACAGCAAACACCGTCCATGTGCACGCCGTTTGCGGACCCATGGACTTGAATCCATAAGAGACATGCTCTATTTTTTTGCGGTGTGGAGGCATGGACCAAAATCCCACAGAAGCGCTTTGTAATGCTTCAATGGGCTTTCAATCGGTGCCTCCGCTCCACACCACTCCGTATCTTGAGGATTGTGGACCCAATCAAATGAATGGGGCTGCATCCGTGATACGGAGTGAACACGGTCATTGCCTGTATATTGCGGTCCCCAATACGGGTACAGGGCACATACGCTCCTGTGCCCTTATACTGTATTTTCACACCGGGCCCCATTTTTTTCAGCGTTCACTGTATTTACGGAGAATATCCCCACATAAACCTTATATACCGCTCTAGAAACTGCATGAAGCACGCAAAGAAAAAAAAAATCAATACCTACAGTACCACACTGTGCTCTTAAAGGAACCGGTCACTTTGCGAAAATGTCACATGCTGAATATTTTCTATTTTGCTAGGATCCTGCCTGCAGCAGTATACTCTCTGCATGATTGTGGGATTCTCCAGCACATGCCACAATATGGAGCAGAGCCATATGCACAAAGGCTGTAGAGCAGCAAAGGGCCCCATAAACACTCTGAGGTCATGAGACCCCATCAGGGCAGACTGGAAAGGGTAATTTCCCGGTGGGCAGATACCCAGGGGGCCACTCAAGTCCTCTTGATGGTGGCAGGCCAGGTACATAATGGCCACAGGTGCCCTCCTGAACTCAACTGTTTTATTGTCCTCATGATGGTGATACAGTTGAATCCTGTGGTTGAGGTGCCGGTATTTTGAGCTGTCCTGTGGTATTTAGTTCTGCTGGGGTGGTATTCTGTGCTGCACTATGGTATTACAAGCCCCGCCTACTTCTGTTGTCCCCGCCTACTTGTTTTGGCCCATCTTCTGTCAGTTTGGACTCACCTACAACATAGGGCCACTTTTAGTTTTTTTTACAGGGCCGCTTAAGTTCCCAATCCGCCTAATCTGGGTACCGTAGGTTCTGTATAAAATGGGCCCTGGGCAACAGTTGGACCTTCTTCCCCCTTGGCCCCTGATCGACAATTCTAAAGGGGTTGCCTAGCTTTTAATTTCTATTTTTCCATTCTGTTACAATAATTTAAAACCCCTCTGTTCCAGCGCAAGCATCCTATTCTCCCCGCCATGCTTGGTTTCATGCCCATATACCATGATTATACCAATCATTGGTCTCAGCTGTCTTGTACCGTATACCGCTGAGGTCAGTGACTGGAGTGGCGGATTTGCAATGGAGTGGGTTTCTGAATGGTAAGTATACATTTTTTGAAATTGCTTTAATAGCTTTGGTGCCTTAAAGGGGTTCTCCGTGAATTTAGAAAATGAAAATACTTAAATATTACTTTATTGTAAATATATTCACATATACCTTTCATTAGTTATAATGGTTCATTTTGTTTAGGGAGCAATAATTAGGAGAAACAAAATGGCCGCCGTCCTATTAGTACACACAGAACCTGTCCTAATCACACAGGAGGACAAGTTACTTCACAACACTGAGCTAAAGATCTCCTCATCCTCCTCTCTGCTCTGCTTGTCAGGGATTATGATCCTGAATACAGTTTAATATGATCTTCAGCTGAATCTCTGTAGGAATGGCGTTCATGAGGAGACATGAAGTACGGAGAGGATGGACAGGACAGGCTGTGGTAATGGAGACTGCACACAAGAGCTGCTGCTCATCATCCACATCCCTACCTCTTATCTGTACTTCATGTCTTCTCATGAACTCCATTCCTACAGAGATTCAGTTAAAGATCTTATCTGTATTCAGCATCATGATCCCTTACAAGCAGAGCAGAGAGGAGGATGAGGCGATCTTTACCTCAGTGTTGTGAAGTAACTTGTCCTCCTGTGTGATTAGGATAGGTGTTGTGTGTACTAATAGGACAGCGGCCATTTTATTTTTCCTAATGATTTCTCCCCAGACAAAACAAGACATTATAATTAATGAAAGGTATATAGGAATATATTAATAATAAAATAATATTTAAGTATTTTCATTTTCCTAATTCCCAGAGAATCCCTTTGAAGAAAAGTAACACGGGTAACCTCTGTAAAAGCTGCATATATACCCTCATACAATGCTTAAGTATTCCTATACAGTATCTATGTAATACTGCCATATCCATACTGCATCATACCACTATATAGTGGCCAAATAATAGGACGTATTTAAGAGGGTGTCCAAATTAATTAAACATCTCAGACGACCTCTATAATTGCGTAATAAATAAAAAAAGACTATATACTCACCCATTTCTCCAGCACCGTTCTCACCCGTTTTTTCCATAGCACCCATGTAAAAATGCCATATACAGTAGGTTATACATAATGCTTCACTTCAGTTCCCAAATAATATCTCTGTACACTACCAACAAATACTGGCTTGTATTAGGGTTCACTTTAACCTGGGGTCTTCAGAGGCCCTTAGAAAATAGTGGCCCTGGACACTTGTCCAGTTGCCACCGCATAAAACTGTCCCCAATTCTTCCCTACAAGCAATGATCGCCAGCGGATTCCAGCAGAGGGATGCTTTGTGATTAATTGATGGTCCAATAAATGGTACATCATGGTCTCCCACCACATATATGGGCCCTAAAGGTGCTAGAAAAAACCCTTGAGAACTTGATTTTTTAGGCTCGTGCACATGACCGTATCCATTTTGCTGTTTGCAAATGGTAGGTCCGCAACATATGGACCCATTGACTTCAGGGTGTTGGTGGTCTGCATTTTGCAGGCATAGTCTATCTTTTTATCGTAACGGACATATGGATGCAGAAAGAACACAGATGATCCGTGTGCTTTCTGCATCCATATATCCATTCCACAGAAGGGTAGAACATGGCCATAGACCTTACAGGGAAATTTTCCAGTGGGCCGGTGCCCAGAGGGCTGCTCAAGCATTTCTCTCTGCCAGGACCGCACAGGCTCTCCTGAATTCAACTGCTCTGGCCCACATCTAACCTTTTAAGCCCCCTGCTCCATATCTTATCAGAGAGAACTGGAGGTAGCGGAGGACAGAAAATGGCATCTACTGATGGCCACCACAGAGGGACAACTTTTGGGCCAATATATTGTTCTGCACTGTGGTATATGGTTCTGGGGGGACGATATTTTGTGCTATAGTATTGTTGAAACTGCCTACTTGTTTTGCCTAACCTCCTGTCAATTTGGACCCTTGTACAACATGGGGCCTTTTAGGATTTTTTTCCAGGGCCACTTTAAGTTCCCAGTTCGCCCAGTGTCCTATACTTGGCTGCCAAATGCGGATCCACAATACATACAGTTGTGTCATGAAGACTAAAGATGGAGGTGTCTTTGAAAAACTGAGAACTCCGTGTCCTTAAATCACACCAGACTTTACTGCAGATCATCCTCCTGGCAAACAGGAACAGACAGAAGAACAGGCCAAGGAACATTGGGATCTTTCTTCAGCTCATTAGGCCTATAGAATGGTATAGAAGAGAGAGTCCTATTAGTTACATGCCTTTGTCTATGTTAAATACTAATAAGAAATTTAATCCTAAAGCACAAGGACAAAAAGTCCTGAACCAGTCCTAACCCGCTTGTTGTCATCTGAGCTCCTACAATGCATACTCTATGGTATCAGGAAACCAATCACGTTCTTCTGAATTCAGATTAACACATGAACTTAGCAGAAATCATGATATTACGTAAAATCAGTACGTGTATATATTAAGAACACATACAAGATTGGCAAAGCCAAGTTTGTAGATTCATGGGAGAGTCAGGCCAAATAAGCATTCATCTGATAGCCTTTGAAGGTGTATGGGCTCTTTCAAAAAGCAATGCTGTATGTGCAGCGGGCCTGCAGGGGAGAGCCAGGCGGAGAAGAGGGGTAGATGTGGCATTGATAGGAGTGGTGCTGGTTCATGGTGGCTGTCCTCACTCAGCGTTCCCTTGGGCCATGCAGTGAATGGTAGGCACACCCTCTCTTCTATAGATCCACACCCTGGTCCCTTGATGTTAGGTAGATGAGTGTAAGGTAGGAGAACAGATTTTGGAGCTGGTGGATGATAGATGTTGGAGTCCGGTGGCCCGTTTGGTTGCAATAAATAAAACCTCTCTTTACTGAATAGATAATGGGTGGAGTAGTTTGCATAAGAGCAGTTCTGAAGAATGTTGCCAAGTAGGCTTCACCTAATAGTTGTGTATAGGCAGTGTAGGGATATGTACTCGCAGTAGGGTTGGCAACAACAGATTTTCATGGAGACAGCGGGTTTCAAAGTCCAAACTGTGTTTTATTTGGTAACTTCAGCATAACCAAGTTATAGCGATGAAGTTACAGCACCAGCATAACATAACATAAAATAATATAAATACATGCCCATCTGGGCACTACCTAATACATATGCGGTTCCTGTCTCACCTATAGAGTCCTGTTCACACTAGAGTTGTCACGATACCAAAATTTTGATTCGATTTCGATACCAAGAAAAAGTATTCGATACTCGATACCATTCGATACCACGCCGAAAAAATAAAACAAAAAAAATCTGTGTGCCCCATCAGACCTCACATCAGCCCACTGTGCCAGCATCAGACCTGAGATCAGCCCACCGTGCCCCCATCAGACCTCAGATCAGCCCACCGTGCCCCCATCAGACCTCACATCAGCCCACCGTGCCCCCATCAGACCTCACATCAGCCCACCGTGCCCCCATCAGACCTCACAGCCACTGTGCCCCCATCAGACCTCACATCAGCCACCGTGCCCCCATCAGACCTCACATCAGCCCACCGTGCCCCCACAGACCTCAGCCAGCACCGTCCCCCATCAGACCTCACATCAGCCCACTGTGCCATCAGACCTCACATCAGCCCACCGTGCCCCATCAGACCTCACATCAGCCCACTGTGCCCCATCAGACCTCACATCAGCCCACTGTGCCAGCATCAGACCTGAGATCAGCCCACCGTGCCCCCATCAGACCTCAGATCAGCCCACCGTGCCCCCATCAGACCTCACATCAGCCCACCGTGCCCCATCAGACCTCACATCAGCCCACCGTGCCCCCATCAGACCTAACATCAGCCCACTGTGCCCCCATCAGACCTCACATCAGCCCACCGTGCCCCCATCAGACCTCACATCAGCCCACCGTGCCCCCATCAGACCTCAGATCAGCCCACCGTGCCCCCATCAGACCTCACATCAGCCCACTGTGCCATCAGACCTCACATCAGCCCACCGTGCCCCCATCAGACCTCACATCAGCCCACTGTGCCCCATAAGACCTCAAATAAGCCCACTGTGCCCCCATCAGACCTAACATTAGCCCACCGTGCCCCCATCAACCTCAGATCAGCCCACTGTGCCCCATCAGACCTAACATTAGCCCACCGTGCCCCCATCAACCTCAGATCAGCCCACTGTGCTCCCATCAAAATAAAATAAAAAAAATCTCTTACCTGTCCTGCGCCGCAGCTCCGCTCCGGGTCTGGCGCTCCTCTTCTTCTCTTCCCGGCACTGCACTGTCACCTGACTGCGTGCAGCGTCAGGTCAGAGTGCGCGCACTACGTCCTGACGCTGTTCGCAGTCAGGACAGTGCAGCGCGGACCCGGAGAAGAAGAGGAGCGCCGGACGCGGAGCGGAGCCGCGGCGTGGGACAGGTAAGAGAATTTTTTTATTTTAGTATCGAAAAAGAGCAAATTCCGGTACCGAATCGATAGTGGTATAAAAGTATCGATTCAGTATCGAAATTTCGATACCCGCGACAACCCTAGTTCACACCAGGGAAGATCAGGCTTCACTCAGCCTTATGTAGCCAGTTACCAAGCTCTAACCACACAGGTCACCTCTCCAGGCTTCATTTCCCAGACTGGAAATCCCAGTCCAAAGAAATCCAGCCCATCTAAACTTAAAGAATGCGCTCCAGCAGACTATGCTCTACTGAACCAAATGCATCTTTCTGGATTTCTGCTATCTCACCTAGCTGAGGAACCTGGGTGAGATATACAGTCCCTCTACTACTTTCCCTTACACATTACCACATCAGTAACAATGAAGGAGTCTCACTTTAAGTTCACTTTTCAATCTTCTCAAATAACCGCAGGTGTGCAATTCTGTTCTCTTTAGCTCTTTCTGCAATTCCCAGGCTGCAGGGTGCAGATGTAAGATCCAGATGGCTAGTCTGTCTCAAAGTGTCCTAGGCACTGAAGTAATATACCCTTTCTACAGCAGTAAAGTCTGATTGTCATACACGGACGGTACCCTACTGTCTGAATCCAGCATAGCCTTGATGCTTCTAGACCTTCTGAGAATGTCTGTTCTCTTTCCCTCAGGATAGTCTCTCAAATTGATGTTCTCAGGCAGCTTTTCAGTCACAGGAATGGTGTTTCCTGGATGAGGCTTCTCTTTGGGCCTACCTGGCAGGAGCTCACACATGTAGGTCTTGCTCTAGGTCTAGGTCTTAGCAGTGATCTGCTGAGTCACAGCATATATATGGACTGTGTACAATATTAAGATGTTTTCCAATAAGTGATCCTTTTTTCTGCAGAGCCATTTATTTTGAATCAGCAGAAAAATTGGACAAAGATAGAAATTGTCCAAATTTTCTGTGCATGGACTGACAAAAATTTGCTCACCTGAATACACCCATTCTATTTAATAGGTCAGAATTCAGTCCAGTGCTGCCTGTTCTAAACTGGAATAGGCCCTCTGTCCGGAGCCTCCATAGCAGATTATGGTCTGAACCTCTTCTGCAGATTCTGTCACCTTTGATGGAAAATATGAAAGCGGTGAAATTCCAACTTTTTTTTTCCTGTCAAACTGATTGATACCTCGGGAAAACCCAACAGATACCATTATAAGTCAGCGGGGTTGGCCGCTGTTGTTGTTCATCATGCCATGGATCCAACAGTATAAACATTAGTTTGTGAAGTACCAACAGGGGAGTAGCCAAAGGCTCATGGGCCCTGGTGCAAGAGTTCAGCTTGGGCCCCGCTTCCCTCACTGCTTTGTGGCCAGGGGTAGAGTCAAAAATTGAAACGGCACTGTTCCCCCCCCCCTCCTCCATGCCAAGTTCTCAACCAAATCCCTTCCCTCCAGCCAAAGATGTAACTTGACCTCAATACACTTTCTATAATACTGGTGTCTTCTTATGTGGCACAAGGGTCTTTGGGTTTCCTCAGGTTCCTGGGCCTGGTAGCGACTGCTACCTCTGCACCCCTATAGCTACGTCCCTGGACACCAAGGCTTCTCGGGGAGAATACCTGCATAATATGGTATGTAATGAGGTATGTCACATTTACTTTTTAACCTCCGAGTAGATTTGGAGGTACAATATAAGCCTACAGAATTCTATAGGTACCATATTATGGATACATGCCACCGAAATCTATACTATTGACATTTGTATGAATCCTGTTTTTTTGTAAAATTATCTATTTATTTAACCCTTTTGGTTTGCAACTCCTTAAAGGGAACCTGTCATCAACTTTATGCTGATCGTACTGAGGGCAGTATAAAGTAGTGACAGAAATGCTGATTTCAGCGGTGTGTCATCATGAGCTAAAAGTAAGTGGTTGTTGAGAACCAGCATCATAATCATTGCAGCCCAGGCCTAGAAAAGAGTCAATCTACATGAGAAGAGTCATGGTTATTCATAATCTCCTGCTTTCCCGCTCATCTGGTGATGATTGGAAGTTGTCTCCTAGAGAGAAAGGGAGAAAACTAGGTAGAAGCCTGTCAGTCATCAGCAGGTGGGCGGGAGAGCAGGAATTCATAAATAACCATGACTCTTCTCATGAAGATTTGACTCTTTTCCAGGCCTAGTCTGCAATGTTTGTGACGTTGGTTCTCGGCAACCCCTTACTTTTAACTTATAAATAACATACCACTGAAATCCCACCTGTCTGTACTTCAATTATTACGACGTTCATCCAGTCACCTCTATGGATCCACTTCAGACTTGAGCCACTTGAAGAAGTGTTTGTTGGCTTCAGCCCCGATAAGCCGTCTTCTTCAATGGACACTGATCACTGGGAACAGTTGCGAGCAATGAAACTCAATCCTGCCTTAGTTGGGACTCTCGCCTTGGAGGTTTTCACCTCCCTTGCCCTGCGTTTTGTAACCAGTTTATCAGCTGCTCAGGGATTTTCGCTGATACACAAGGTCTAGCCTTTCATTAGGAGAGAATTTGGCAATGACCTATCTGACTATGCAGTTATCAGTGTGGCGAAATGACAACAACGGGATACTTTTTTGGTTTTTTGTTGTTTTTGTTTTATTATGTGTGTGTGCATGAGATGAATTTTTTTTGTTATTTTTAATATAGCTTTTTATGTAATTTTTTTGCCCTTTTTTAGCCATACATGGGAGTGAATTTAAGGGCTCATGCACATGAACATATTTTTTTTTCCATGTCTTGCATTTTTTTTATGTATGCGGAACCATTTACTTCAATGGGGCTACAAAAATAACGGAAATGACTCTGTGTCCGTATGTCCACATGGCCCTTCTGCAAAAAAAATAGGACAGGTCCTATTATTGTCTGCATTACGGGCAAGGATAGGACTGTTCTATTAGGTACTGGCCGCTTCTTTCCAAAAATATGCGGAATGTACACGGCCGGTATCCATGTTTTATGGATCCGCAATTTGCAGACTGCAAAACATCCAATGGTCGTGCACATGAGCCCCAAAAGATAGAAGTATTATTATTAACTGTGTATTTAGTATTGGGTATTTAGCTACTGTGTTCACATCATGGATGAATACTATGGCGGTCAATTAAAAATGTAAAACTGGTATAAAAAACAAAGTCTCAAGACCTCGTATTGCGACTTTTTAACGCCTGTGCGACAATATTTTATTGAGCACTGTGTTTTATGCCGTCCTCGCCACTTAGGAATGATGGGAGCCAGGGCCGCGCCCTCAGCCCCGGCATATTCACTCACATTTACTGCAGTTTTAGCCATAAAAGATGCTGAAAGTCTATAAAATTTAACTTCATGTGCACGTCTTATCAATTATGCACATCCTCCAGCAGCGTAGGGGGGAGTCGAAGACAGGTGTAAAATGTTGTTCTTTGTAAATGATCCCCTATGTTCTACATATGTGCCAGGAAAACTTTCATTGCATATGCAGAATGTAAGGTCACACAGACAGAGACACATATCTGGATATAGCTGCTGTAAAGGGGGCACATATCTGGGCATAGCTACTATGAAGGGGGCACATATCATATCTGGGCGTAACTACTGTGAAGGGGGCACATCTGGGCATAGCATCTGTGAAAGGGGCACATCTGGGCATAACTACTGTGAAGGGGGCACATATCTGGGCATAACTACTGTGAAGGGAGCACATATCTAGGCATAACTACTGTGAGGGGGCACATATTTGGTCATACTTACTGTGAAGGGGACATCTGGGAATAACTACTGGAAAAGGGACACATCTGGGCATAACTATTGTTAAGGGGGCACATACCTGGCCGTAACTACTGTGAAGGGGAACATCTGGGCATTACTACTGTTAAGGAGGCACATATCTGGGCATAACTACTGTGAGGGGGCACATATTTGGTCATAACTTCTGTGAGGAGCAGAGTGTGGACATAACTACTGAGTGCTGGCGGGAATAATTGCTTTGTGGGGGTATTAAGGAGACTGGGTGTGTATAGTTATGCTTTGGGCGGAGTTAGAGGCGTGGCCTAGTATGGAAAAAAATTGCAGCTACACGCATCGCACATTTCTTTCCTCTTTGCGTTTTTCAAAAGTTGGGAGGTATGGAAATGTGGAAGGACCTGAAGAGAGCAGTTCTTGGGAGGAAACCACCAGCATAACGGAGATTACGCTGATTTGTAAGGAGGAATGGGCTAGAATTCCTCCAAGCCGATGTGCAGGACTAATCAGCAATTACTGGAAATGTATTTCAATAGAAGCCCTCACACCAGATGATGAAAGCAGAGGGTTACAACTTCACATACTTTTGCCCCCCATAGACGTGATACTGGATCATTTTTCTCAATAAATGACATAATCTATCTCATATCACAACTTGGATCCACAGAACAGAACTATAATACTATATATAGAGTATATATATATATATACACCATACTGTTCCATACAGTCCCATAATAATCCTGCTCTAGACTGCCATATATGAAGTGCCAAACTTGAAGACAGCTGTGGTAGTAGTGTCCTATTATAAATGTATGGTACATTTCTTAGAGCTGCCACATAGACAGTGCCTCAGAGACCACTCAAGTATCAATGTACTTTCCTTCTCGGCAGCTATTTAGAGCTCTGACCATGCATGAGAGATATTGATTTAACAATCTCTTCTGTTCTTCTACCATACCTCTGTGGTCACTCTTTATGCAGAATTCTAGTGATACAGTCTTATCATAGAATGTTCTATTTCTTTTAGTATCTGAGGTATTTGAAAATATGACTTCTATTTAAAGGGGTTGTCCATGATCATTAAAAATCTCTGACAAGCGCTGCAATCGCCTACGATGACAAAAAAAATCATCTAATGCTCACCAATTTCTCCAGCGCTGTTTTCTGTGGCGCAGACTGCAGCAGGGATGAGCCGGTGTACGGAACGTTACCGCAGCAGCCAATCACTCTCCACTTAAAGGGGTTTTCCCATCTCAGACAATGGGTGCATATCGCTAGGATCTCTCCATTGCGCCTCTGACTGCCGACATGTTATAAATGTCTCCGATAAGAATAACACTTTCTTTTGTATTGCCATCCTTTAGGGCTCATGCACACGGCCGCAAGAGTTTTGCGTTCCGCAAAACACGGATCCCCCCCATGTGCATGCTGCCATTTTCTTTTTCACTTCAATAGAAATGTCCTATCCTTGTCTGCAAAGCAGACAAGAATAGGACGTGTTCTATCTTTTTGGCGGAGCCCCATTAAAATGAATGGGTCCGCATCTTATCCGCAAAATACGGTTTTGTACATGAGCCCTTAGAGTAGCCCAATGTGACTATGTGACCCGTGGACCAGAAAAGATTGTGTATCCCTGCTTTAGAAAATGCAGCTAAGGTCGCGTTCACACAGGGGCGGACTGGGAGCTTAAAGTGGCCTAGAAAAAATACTAAAAGTGGTCCTATTTTGGACTTGGTTTGAAATTGGTGGAAGGCAGGGCCACAAAACCATATTGTGGCACATTACACCAACCCAACAGAGCCAAATACCACAGTCCATCACAAAATACTGCCAGCACCACAAAATACATCCCCAAAAACTTCCACTGGCCGGTTGTGAGGAGGACTCAGGCGGCCCCCTGGGCATCAGCCCACCGGGAAATTTCCCTGTAAGGTCTATGGCCAATCCACTCCTGGGTTCACTTCACCATTTTCTTTTCCATTGTTCTAATCCATCAGAAGAACAGTAAAAATAAAAAATAAAACAAAAAAAAGATCCTTTATTTTGAGCATCCGTTGTGCTCATATTGTATTTGTTTGTGTCAGTTCTGTCAGATCCACTATGCCCGCAGGACTATGCAATAACGGATCCCTGACAGAACTGACAAAAACAGATGCAAAATGAGCACAGTGGAACTCTCAGCATGCACTAATAACTGTAGGCTGTCCAGGCATGCTAGGAGTTGTAGTTTCACAACAGCTGGATGGCTGCAAGTTGGGCATCCCTGTTCTAACGGATCAGAAGAACGGAAAACAAAATGTTGATGTGGACCCGGCCTAAGTAGTATTACCCATAGATAGTAGCTGACATATTCATTTTTTAAGACCAATGCTGGGCATTCACTGCAGTCCAAGGCTTTCCTGTGCCGGATCCAGCAGATTCACTCTGCGTTTAGAAAAGTGCTGAGTAATCAGGTCACAGTGATGTCACCCAGTATATAAATAGCGCTATCCTAGTAAACCTATATCACAGTCAGCGGGCTGTGATTCAGAGTGCGGCAGCGGTTAGATGTCGAGTGTCTTTGTGCTGGGAGATGGATATAAAAGCCGTGTTTCCAGGCGAGAGGCTTTGTCGTGCCAGGATGCGGCCTCGTGTGAACTGTGGGGGTTGTCAAACGAATACAGCCACCGCTCCCTGTGATTATAACCACTTGCCTATGTAAGACGTACTAATTTATGGAGCCCTGCTATGTCAGTCGTACATATAGTGGACCTTGCTTTACCCTCGGTTGCCTGTGACTCCCCTATTTTCACTGTTATGTTCTTCCCAAATGGTAGCTCATGTGCTTCTCTGTAAAACAGTATACATCCTACATACTAATGTGAATGGTAGTTAGGCTTGTATAATATTGCTGGATGAGTCGCTGTTTTGCCGCAACTGGATGACGTCGGATTGAACCCTATGAACCTCTGTAGCCAGCAGGGATCATCTAATATCCACCATATTGATTGTGCGGTGCTGTATTTCAGCTTGTGTGTGATGCAGCAGAGGCGAGTGGACTCCTCTGTGCTGTCATATTGACTCTTCTGATCTCTGCAGAGAACAGGGTGTGTCAGGACATAAAAGCACGGGCTGGGGGGTGATAGGCGATTAGAATGCATCCTCACTGCCGGAATAAGGGCTCATACACACGACCACCTTCTTTTTTTCGTTCCGCAAAATGCACAGATCCCCGCTGTGTGCATGCTGCCATTTTTTTCACGCTCCTCTAAAAATATCCTATTATTGTCCACAAAATGGACAACAATTGGACATGTTCTATCTTTTTTACAATGCTGCGGAACGAACGTGCAGGCAGTGTGCTGTCCGCACCTTTTGCAGCCCTATTGAAATGAATGAGTCTGCACCTGATCCACACAAAATGAGGGTCGGATGCGGACAGACACTACAGCCGTGTGCATGAGCCCCAAGGCCTATTTCGCACGAGCAATACAGATTGTGTCAAGATCTGTTCAGGGAAAATTTGATCAGTTTTGTCTGCGATTGCGTTCAGTGTATACATTTTTCCATCCAGATTGCATTGGGATTACATGCATTTTCACGCACCTGAAGAAAAACGGAAGAATAACAATCTACATCTCCTATCAACCATCAGTGAAAAACACATTGCATCCGGATGTCTTCCGTTTTTCACGTAAGCCCCATTCACTTCTATGGAGCCAGAACTGCGTGAAAAACGCACAATATAGAACATGCTGAGATTTTTCCTGAACACAAAAATGATGCCTGAAAGACAATGCTCATGTGCACAGACCCAGGGAAATAAATGGGTCAGGGTTCTGTCTGGATGCTGTGCGATCACTAAGTGCATCACATCTGGACAGAAAAGTCGCTCATGTGAAAGAGGCTAATAGGCGTTATCCCATGAATAATGTAAAAAATTTAAATCAGACATAATATAGCACATGACCATACCTTTCTAACAAAGCTAGAACCAGCCCTGTACCTCACATGGATCCAGAGATCCCCCCATTCATTGCTTTGCTAGATTTATATCAAGCTGACAGCTCAAGGGGAGTGTCTTTTCTGCTGCAGCTAAAGGGGCGTGTCCATGCTCTCCCTATCACAGCTCAGGGGGCGTGCCCATGCTCTCCCTATCACAGCTCAGGAGGCATGTCTCATCTCTCCCTGTCACAGCTCAGGAGGCGTGTCTCAGCTCTCCCTATCACAGCTCAGGAGGCGTGTCTCATCTCTCCCTATCACAGCTCAGGAGGCGTGTTTCAGCTCTCCCTATCACAGCTCAGGAGGCGTGTCTCAGCTCTTCCTATGACAGCTCAGGAGGCGAGTCTAAGCTCTCTCTATCACAACTCAGGAGGTATGTCTCAGCTCTCCCTATCACAGCTCAGGAGGCGTGTCTGAGCTCTCCCTATCACAGCTCAGGAGGCAGTTGAAAGATGAAACTGAGCATGAACTGCGTGAAAAACGCACAATATAGAACATGCTGAGATTTTTCCTGAACACAAAAATGATGCCTGAATGACAATGCTCATGTGCACAGACCCAGGGAAATAAATGGGTCAGGGTTCTGTCTGGATGCTGTGCGATCACTACGTGCATCACATCCGGACAGAAAAGTCGCTCATGTGAAAGAAGCTAATAGGCGTTATCCCATGAATAATGTAAAAAATTTAAATCAGACATAATATAGCGCATGACCATACCTTTCTAACAAAGCTAGACCCAGCCCTGTACCTCACATGGATCCAGAGATCTCCACATTTATTGCTCTGCTAGATTTATATCAAGCTGACAGCTCAAGGGGAGTTTCTTTTCTGCTGCAGCTAAAGGGGCGTGTCCATGCTCTCCCTATCACAGCTCAGGAGGCGTGTCTCATCTCCCTATCACAGCTCAGGAGGCGTGTTTCAGCTCTCCCTATCACAGCTCAGGAGGCGTGTCTCAGCTCTCCCTATCACAGCTCAGGAGGCGTGTCTGAGCGCTCCCTATCACAGCTCAGGAGGCAGGTAAAAGATGAAACTGAGCATGTGCGGCCTTCTCAGTGAGCAGGTCAAAGAAATAAGAAATCTAGTGGCACTATACAGATATATTTTATTGAATAACTCAGTAGCTATACAAAATGTTTAATTACATGTAATTACAAAAGTATTCAGATCCAGGGGCTGGTTTGTCCCATTGTCAGACTGCATTAATGGTGTGACTACCGTGTGCTGCCAGCTTCTCTGCTTAAATATGCATCATATACATGAAATATACATTATCTATCTAGAAGCTGCTGGTGGGGATAAATATAGCAGGGAGGCTCTGCTTATTCAGTTATTCCTTTGTTATATCTGTCTGTCTGCATTTACTTATCACATTAGCTTAGGGAGTCTCTTTGTTCCATGAATGATTTACGCCTTCTTCCTTGGCAGACACTGGTGAGAGGAAATGCAGGAAAAGGAATACTGAAGATATAACACACTACCATATAATCAGCCTGGCTGTCCTGACACTTATCATATTGTAAATCCAGTAAAGGAACAGAATCTGAAGTTTATGTAGTTGTGTAGTATTCCAGGTACATGGTGAAGGCATTCATAATGTTCCCCCATGGGCAGGAATATAACCACTATAATACTGCTCCTATGTACAAGAATATAACTACTATAATACTGTTCCTAAGTACTAGAATATAACTACTATAATACTGCTCCTATGCACAAGAATATATCTACTATAATACTGCTCATATGTACAAGAATATAACTACTATAATACTGCTCAGATGTACAAGAATATATCTACTATAATACTGCTCCTATGTACAAGAATATAACTACTATAAAACTGCTCCTATGTACAAGAATATAACTACTATAATACTGCTCATATGTACAAGAATATAACTACTATAATACTGCTCCTATGTACAAGAATATAACTACTATAATACTGCTCCTATGTACAGGAATATAACTACTATAATACTGCCTCCTATGTACAAGAATATAACTACTATAATACTGCCTCCTATGTACAAGAATATAACTACTATAATACTGCTCTTATGTACAAGGATATAACTACTGTAATACTGCCTCCTATGTACAAGAATATAACTACTATAATACTGCTCCTATGTACAAGAATATAACTACTATAATACTGCTGTCAGGATTCGGGGGCGCTGCGGCCCTCTAGCGGATGTTGGGCGGGTGCGGGCGTTCCCGTGTCCTGACGCTATGCGGCGCTCATCCCGAGTGCAAGCCAGAAAATCCTCTTGTAACACTTAGGTTCCTATAGGGTTAAAGGTTTGGCTAGTTTTGCTAGTTTTACTGGCAGGCGTCCCTGCCAGTAATTTTGGTCCATTCAAGGGTGTGGCTGGGATCCCTGCTCCTATCACGCCTTGAGGCTGGGACTCTAGCCACTATTTAATTTCACACTCGCCATTCATCTGTGCCTGCTATAGAGCCTTGTGCCTAAGCTAGCTACTCTGTGTTTATCCAGTATTCCAGTGACTCTGTACCTTTTCCCCTGGTTTCTGTTACTGTTACCTACCTTTTGTGTTATCCTCTGTTTATTCCTTGCTTGGTTCCTTTACCTTTTACCGCTTCAGTTCCTGACCTGTTTAGGGTTGTTCCTGCTGGTGTTTTGTTTTGGTTGTTTGTCTCGTGTTCCACTTTCTTCAGTGTAATTGCAGTCTTCGGTTGGGGGCCGGCCTGTTAAGGAGCCGGGTTCCCCCAAAAGGCAGGGACAGTGGTTTGGGAGGAGTGTCAGGGCCTCACTTTGTCTGTGTCATTTGTGTCCCCCTGACCTACTCCTCACAACTGCTTCCTATGTACAAGAATGTAACTACTATAATACTGCCTCCTATGTACAAGACTATAACTACTATAATACTGCATCCTATGTACAAGAATATAACTACTATAATACTGCTCATATGTACAAGAATAATTAAACCCTTACTAATAATACTAACTGCCTCCTATGTACAAGAATATAATTACTATAATACTGCATCCTATGTACAAGAATATAACTACTATAATACTGCCTCCTATGTGCAAGAATATAACTACTATAATACTACTCCTATGTACAAGAATATAACTACTATAATACTGCTTTTATGTGCAAGAATATAACTACTATAATACTGCTCCTATGTACAAGAATATAACTACTATAATACTGCTTTTATGTACTAGAATATAACTACTATAATACTGCCTCCTATGTACAAGAATATAACTACTATAATACTGCCTCCTATGTACAAGAATATAACTACTATAATACTGCCTCCTATGTACAAGAATATAACTACTATAATACTGCTCCTATGTACAATAATATAACTACTATAATACTGCTCCTATGTACTAGAATATAACTACTATAATACTGCCTCCTATGTACAAGAATATAACTAATTTTACTGTACAGTAAAAAACCAAAACATGATGACGCATGCCGTGCCTGTGTATGATAAAAGGACACCCTTTTGTCACATACTGCATGCAGGTATGCCTATTTATATGTCTGGTATATGTCAAGGTTGAAAATGTTCATAAAACAAAGTGTGAACAAAGCATAAAAAATCTCTTTGTAGCATTCCTACAATGATATACGGTAGTAAATCTTTTTGTCTGTGTCTTCCAGGCTAATATTTGGCACTCTGTACCCTGCGTATTACTCCTACAAAGCTGTGAAATCGAAGGACATTAAGGAATATGTAAGTATTGTGAATGAAACATCTTCATGCGTCTTTTATATGCAGCTGTGTGTATTGTTATGTCTGATACAGGGCGGTACATCACACGTGGTTTAAATGGAATCTGTCACCTCTGCCAAGCCCTATTAAAGGGAATCTGTCATCAAACCCGTCTTATTAAAACCAGCTTACATGTCTGATGAGCCCTCGCCAACTAAATCTAATGTTCTTGCTCTCGTGTCGCCCGGTGGCCTTATTTTAGAGAGCAAAAGCTTGTTAATCAGAAGTAAATTAGTCCCTGGGTGCAACAAGGACATTTTCATTGCACCTCATTGCACCACTGACTCTCTACATGTCGTGCCCCCACCTCTTTGACTGACAGGCCAAGGCGTGTAGACTTATCCAAGCCTAGGCCCAAAGTCTTGCAGCAGCAAAATCGCTACTGTGTGGTTGGCCTACACACACAACAGGGATGAAACTCTATAGGTGACAGATTCCCTTTAAAAGGACAGCACCGGGTAAAATTACTTAGTCCACGCCCCCTCTGGTCTCGAACTAGGCATGATACAGTATTTGCCTGGAGTGCTTCTTTATATATCATGTTGAAAGTGAGACATGTTACCACTTCATGAAAAAAAACTAATTTAGCTCTTGATGGCAGGAACGCATCTCAAAAAAGTTGGGCCAGGGCCATGTCTCCCATTGTGTAGCATCCCCTCTTCTTATATCAAAAGCCTGTGAATGTCTGAGAAGTAAGGAGACCAATTGCTGGAGTTTTGGGAGAGGAATGTTGTCCCATTCCAACCTAATAACAGCAGATATGGCGGCTTTTGAACTGTGCACTAAAAACAAGCTGGATGGTTCCTCTTCTCTTGAGTCCTCAGAACACGGGATCCGTGGTTTCCAAGAAGAAGTGGACTGCAGGCAGGCCAGTTCAGCTCCCGGGCTCTTCTTTTGTGAAGCCATGCTGTTGTGATGCATGCAGTATCTGGTATACCATTGTCTTGCTGAAATATGCAAGGTCTAGATGGAAGCATATGTTGTTCTAAAACCTCCATATACTGTTCAGCATTGATAGTGCCTTTCCTGATGCGTAAGCTGCCCATGCCATAGGCACTGATGTAGCCTAATAACAGCAGAGATGCCAGCTTTTGAACTGTGCACTTATAACAAGCTGGATAGTCCCTCTTCTCTTGAGTCCATAGGACACGGGATCTGTGGTTTCCAAGAAGAATTGAACTGCAGGCAGGCGAGTTCCGCACCCGGACTCCTCTTTTGTGAAGCTATGCTGTTGTGATCGATGCAGTGAGAGTCCAGCTGCTGGGGCCCCCGCTGATAACAGAAATGGGGGCCAAATGTTCCTCCATTTGAATGGAACAATGGACCCATATAAGTGCTGCTTTATGGGGCTGCTGGACATTGCCAAGCACTTGTAGTCGGCTACCTCCAGCAGTCCCATAGAGCTGAATGGAGCGGTGGGAACGCACGTATTTCTGCCGCTCCATACAAACAGGGTAACACTGTGAATGACGGGAGACACTGCTGTTGGACCCCTGCCAATCAGACACATCCCCTGTGATGGCTAACCTCTGGCACTCCAGCTGTGGTAAAACTACGACTCCCAAATGCACACTTGCTTGGCTGCTCTCAGAACTCCATAGAAATGAATCGAGCATGCTGGGAGTCGTAGTTTCACCACAGCTGGAGTGCTGGAGGTTAGCCATCACTGCATGATCCTCTGGATAGGGGATACATTCTTGTAATGGGAGAACCTCTTTAATGGGAGTCCTGCAAAGGCTCTCTCCATCTAGTAGGTAAAGGGGATCAACCAGGCTCCTGTCTCCCAGGTCCTTATAGCAGCTATCAACAGCTGCATTGTGTCCCGTTTGTAAAACCCGCCTTCCTGGCGTCAACACATTATTGGGTATCATGTAGGATAAGTCGGTGTCATCTCATCCACCAGTTATGTGTGTGTACGGAGAGATAAAGGAGACATGTATGTGAGTTACTGATAAGTCCACCAGTCTCCCAGCAGCTGAACTGCCGTAGAAAAGAATTACAGTTCTGCAGTGGATTATGTAAAAACGCTCGATTCTGCCCTTGGCATGGAAACTGTTAATGGGCTGCGCGGTCACAGCACATGACCCACACAGCGAAATACAAAACCACATTTAAGATGGAAAAATCCATTTCAAGACCAAAGTAAAGAGGAGAGGATTTGCTTTAGGGAAAAAAGTTGAATAAATGTTCCACAACATTCTGCAACAATTAGACCGTCTGCTCCGGTATGGCGGTATTCCTGGTATTATATTGTACATCGGTTGATGCTGGGGCATGATCCATGAGCATTCTAAACGAATAAGGTCGCGTTTGCATCTGCAGCAAGAGGATCTGGCTCAAAAGCAAAATGAAGCCGTCTACAGCAGTCCATAGACATCAATGTGTTGCATACATGACATCATTGTTACATTAATATTCATTCCCATGATGATCTCAGCTCCGCCTCTTGTACACATCCCAGTTCTTCATTGGACAAAAGTCCTGCTATATGACGGCCTCCAAACATTAATATACGTAAGAGGAGTTACTCTTATTATTAGACTGTATGATTCTTAAAGGGACTTTTCCAAGATTTTTTTAACGGATGATCATGGGGGTCCGACACGCGGGACCCCGCCAATCAGCTGTTTGAGAAGGCACCGCTGCTTGCAGCTTAGCCTACTCCATGTGACATTACGTTCATTGGTCACATGGCCTAGGCGGAGTTCAGCCCCATTAAAGTGAATGGGGATGAGTGGCGATACCAAGCACAACCACTATACAATGTACGGTGCTGTGCTTGATGAGCTGAGAGAAGGACATAACGCTACTGCGAGTGCCGCTGCCTTTTCAAATAGGTGATCGGCGGGAGTCCCGCTTGTGTCGGACCCCCACCGATCACTTACTGATGACCTATCCAGAGGACAGTTCAAGTAAAATCGACGGCAGCCTGTCCTTCAAGGGTTCTTTATTTACATTGGGTCCATAAAAATGTAAAAAAATGCCAAATGTAGCGCAATGTTTTCGACTAAATCATAGTCTTTCTTGAGAAAGACTATGATTTAGTTGAAACATTGCACATGCTTGAGAAAGACTATGATTTAGTCAAAATATTGCACATGCTTGAGAAAGACTATGATTGAGTCGAAATGTTGTACATGCTTCAAAAAGACTATAATTTTGTCGAAACATTGCACATGCTTGAGAAAGACCATTATTTAGTCGAAACATTGCACATGCTTGAGAAAGACTGATTTAGTGGAAACATTGCACATGCTTGAGAAAGACCATGATTTAGTCGAAACGTTGCACATGCTTGATAAAGACTATGATTTAGTCGAAACATTGCACATGCTTGAGAAAGACCATTATTTAGTCGAAACGTTGCACATGCTCGAGAATGACTATGATTTAGTTGAAACATTGCGCATGCTTGAGAAAGACCATGATTTAGTCGAAACGTTGCACATGCTTGAGAAAGACTATGATTTAGTTAAACCTTGCACTATCTTTGGCACTTTTTGTACATTTTATGGACCCAATTTAAATAAAGAACTCTTGAAGGACATGCTGCCGTTGATTTTACTTGAACTGTTTATGGAGCGACCACTGTGGATCCATGGTTGCTGATAGGCTGAGGCATTCCGGAGGGAGTCTAGAGGGAACGTTTGTGCTGCTTTCACTCTACATTTCTACTATCCAGAGGATAGGTCATCAGTATAAAAGTCTCGGAAAACCCCTTTAAATTTGACTCTTATTACGGGGCTACATGTCACGTGTCGTATAACACTGCGTCTCATCACTGTCAATAGTGTCGCACTACAACACTCGACATACTGCGCCTACAAAATGACAGTTGCAGAAAATCCATTGGATTTTTGGTCACAGGTCCTACAAGACTTTTCCATCATATAATAATCTGTAAGTTGTATGTAACTTGCATTTTGGTTGTGTTTTTGCCCCCATATCACAGCTCTAGAATAATCGCAAGACAGCAAGTCACAGAAATGTTTTTTAATGGGTTACATTTCTGACTTGCACGACACATGTCACTGTATTGCCCCATTGGATCCTATTAGGGTACGGCTACGGGTTCAGGTTTCCTGATACAGTTCTGGAAGCCAAAATTAGGAGTGGATCATTAAAGGAGAGAAAGTATAAAGGACGGATATGACTTCTCTTTTTTTAATTCACTTCTGGTTTGGCTTCCAAAACTGGATCAGGAAACCTTTCCCCGTGGCCGTATCCTTAGAGGGGCACATAGTTTTCATTAACAAGCTGCAAGTAACAATTTAGCAATAATCTCTCTAAGTACTTTTTGCAGTTTGTGAATTACTATTGTGATCGTTGCTTATTCGCCCCTAGAGCATTTACACTTTTGTGTAAATCTTACTCCAGATTTCTGAATAGATGAGTGGATTAGGCGGCGACTACTGATAATTGAGTCTAATTTGTCAGGCAGATTTGTTCTACCATGGAAAAGGGGCGATTTATCGCTCGTCATTTGATCACTGCATGCTATTATTAATTAACAATTAAGTGCACTAAGGGCGGGCCCAAGTCACTCTGTGCACCCTTGCTCCTCTTGCTTTCTCTACCAGCACCTCCTGTTCTTAATTGACAGGGCCAGCTGAGATAAGTATGCCGGAACTTGGTCCTATCAATCGAGAAGCAGAGGGAGGGGTTGGCAGAGAAAGCAGGAGGAGCAAGGGTGCACAGAGAGGCTTGGGCCAGCCCCCTGTACACTTAACTGCTCATTTACACATCGTTTTTTGTTTCCCTTTGAGCAGACTGAGGAATAGACTAATTTATGACGAGTTGTGCACATCCTGGCATATACACGGGAAAGTATAGGATTGGTGGGAGACCTTCTTCTGGAACTCCCACCTTTCAGAATTGACCCAAATTCCACAAGGCAAGACACCCTACAGTGGTCATATCTACGGGCTAATCTAAGGCAGAATTGCGCTTAGTGGAAAAACTACGCCAGGCACACGTAGCAGGTTTCCAGGTTTACATGTTAGTAAATTTGCTGGTGCTCGGAGTCCCACCCAACTTTAGAAAACTTTTCAGCCTTTTCATATTGTCACACAGCTGGTCAAAAAGGGAACTTGCGACTATTTTTATGACTAAAATAGTCACACGTTCCTTGATAAATGGCCCTCGTTGTGTCTGGTTTATCAATGACTTCCTTTAAATCAACAAAAAGTGATAAAACCTTTTATGTTTGTCTTGTCCAGGTAAAATGGATGATGTACTGGATCATATTTGCACTTTTCATGACATTAGAAACATTTACAGATATATTCCTGTGCTGGTAAGTACATTGTTTTATACGGGGGCGGGGGTGGGGTGTGTGGAATTATTTGTAGCATGGAAATCCAAGAAAAGGCTGTAGTACCAGCTGTGACCATTAGTTGACAATTCTGAGAAACATTGTAGCTTAGACAAGGTGCTGGCTCTCCTTAAAGAAGAGTTCCCCAAAAAATTTTATTCTCTGACCTGTTAGAAAGGTGCATGATATAATCTATAGTGAATGTCATCTTCCATCTCCTTATCAGAGAATGTAATTGTGAGTAATAACCTCTCTTCTTATTGTAGCTGGGTCATGTGACCAACTCCCTGACCTCCAACTGACCCAGGACAGGAAGCCAGTCACTACTCTATTCATTCCTATGAAACTGAAAGTGAGGCTCCCATAGGAATGCATAGAGAATTAGACTTCCTGTCCACACATAAGTCTCTGTGTGAGTTGGTGGGTCTAATTCCTAGTCACATGACACAAATAAGAAACTTCAGGATGATATAAGTCAAAAATACAGACACTAGTAAGAAAATGGCATTCACTACAATTTACATCATGTACATTTCTAGCAGGACATGGAATAAATTTTTTGCAGGAGTTCTTCTTTAAAGAGACCAGCTGTGTACTGTCTATAAATCTAAGACCTCTCTTGTACAGTGCACATTTTTACACGCATTAAAAAACTGCATCAAAAGCAACAATTATATCTCAAGATCTTATGGAGCCATGGGTATGTTGTATGTTCATGGCAAGTTTTTGATATAATGAGGCCTTGAAGAACGGTTAAAGCATGAACACCTACATATGTCATAGTTATCCAAGTGTTTATACACCAATATACTGTAGCCATAAAGTGGCAGAATATACACATGGGGCACACACAGCACTTTCATATAGTACAACCATACTGTACACATATAATACAGCCAGGTAATGCCCACACAATACTGCCACATAGTGTCAAGATAATACCACAATACATTGCCTAAATAATACGGAAATAAGAGTGTCCACATAATACTTATATCAGTCAACTTACTACTATCATATGGTGCTCATTTAATATTGCCATACAGTGGCAGGATATAGACTTGAGGCACACACCGCACTTTCATATAATACAATCATACTGTATACATATAATACAGCCATGTAGTGCCCACACAATACTGCTATATATCGTCCAGATAATACCACAATACAGTGCCTAAATAATACTGAAATAACTGTGTCCACAGGAGAACTTATATCAGTTCACTTCACACTACTACTTTATACTACTATCATACGGTGCTCATTTAATATTGCCATATAGATACCATACAGTATCCAAATAATTAAAGGGGTTCTCCAGGCTTTTACTATTGAGGACGTATCCTCAGTATAGGTCATCGATATCAGATTGGTGGGGGTCAAATACCCAGCACTTCCGCCGATCAGCTGTACGTATACCGTCTTCCTTCTCTCTTCCTGTCCGCTGCTGCTGTCCATAAGACCATAGACAGCAGCAGCGGACAGGAAGAGAGAAGGGAGACGGCACGTGCGCACTGCGTGCCGTCTCCTCATACAGCTGATCACGGGGATGCCGTGAGTCAGACCCCCGCTGATCTGATATTGATGACCTATCCTGAGGAAGCCCGGACAACCCCTTTAGACACCCATTTAGTCAAATAGAGCTCACATAATACTGACATTCAGGAGCCACATAATCCCACATTAAACCGCTACTTAATACCGGTTAATTTTAAGGGCCATTTTGATGAAGGGAGGTAAAGGGATTAATGTTCCCGTCCCCAGTACTCCAGGGCTGGTGGTCTGTAACGTGCGCCTGTTGCCTCATCAGGGAGGTTTTCTGCTTGTTTTTATGTAGATGGCATTGTATGTTATTTTGTATCTCTTAGGTTTCCATTTTACTATGAGCTGAAAATTGCTTTTGTGGCCTGGCTGCTGTCTCCCTACACGAAAGGATCTAGTCTTCTGTATAGAAAATTTGTTCACCCAACACTATCCTCAAAAGAAAAGGTATTGTTAGAAACTGATGTATAATGATAGATAGATAGATAGATAGATAGATAGATAGATAGATAGATAGATAGATAGATAGATAGATAGATAGATAGATAGATAGATAGATAGATAGATAGATAGATAAATAGATAGATATGAGATAGATAGATAGATAGATAGATAGATAGATAGATAGATAGATAGATAGATAGATAGATAGATAGATAGATAGATAGATAGATAGATAGATAGATAGATAGATAGCGATTAGATAGATAGATAGATAGATAGATAGATAGATAGATAGATAGATAGATAGATAAATATAATAGATAGATATGAGATAGATAGATAGATATGAGATAGATAGATAGATAGATAGATAGATAATAGATAGATAGATATTAGATAGATAGATAGATAGATAGATAGATAGATAGATAGATAGATAGATATGAGAGATGATAGATAGATAGATAGATAGATAGATAGATAGATAGATAGATAGATAGATAGATAATAGATATAATAGATAGATATGAGATAGATAGATAGATATTTTAGAAGTATAATTTATATTATATTTTCTTGATAATAAATACGTTTTTCTCTTATTTCAGGAAATTGACGAGTGTCTCATCCAAGCAAAGGATCGCAGCTATGACGCCCTGGTACATTTTGGCAAGAGAGGTCTGAATGTTGCTGCCACAGCTGCAGTCACGGCTGCCGCCAAGGTAAAGGGTGCAGCTTTGTTACATGCATAGTAAAGATAAAGCAGAGGTGTACATTTCCATCTCCCTGTCTATATACAGTAACTTCCCATGACAGGTGACAGATCTGTGCTTCTGCTGAAGGGCTTCAGGTCATATTTGGACTCTACAGAGACATTTGTATGTACTCGATACCCAATTTAACACTGTGTGCTGTCAGCATCTTTTGCAGCCACATTGAAATGAATAGATCCGCAGCTCTAATAGATATTTACGATTTCAGTAATTAAAGTATATTACAAAAATGGTCAGTATCACTGGCCCTTTACATTACAAAAAAAATAAAAATTAAACGTTAAAAAAGACCTGTTACCTCTCCCTGACAGTTCCTTATCACTTTGATGCTATTGTACAGTGCCTTGAAAAAGTATTCATACCCCTTGAACTTTTCCATCTTTTTTCACATTACCCCCACAAACTTAAATGTATTTATTGGGATTTTATGAGATAGGTCGACACATAGTAGTAAGTATGTGTGAGGTGAAAAGGAAATGATACATTGTTTTCAAAATTGTTAATAAATAAAAACATAGAAAACCTTGGCATGCATTTGTATTCAGCCTCCTGTACTCTGATCCCTCTAAATAAAATCCAGTGTGACCAATTGCCTCCAGAAGTCACCTAATTAGTAAATAGAGTCCACCTCTGTGTAATTTATTCTCAGTATAACAACAACTGTTCTGTGAAGGCCTCAGAGGTTTGTTAGAGAACATTAGTGATCAAACAGCATCATGAAAACCAAGGAACACACCAGACAGGTCAAGGATAAAGTTGCGGAGAAGTGTAACGCAGAGTCAGGTAATAAAAAAATATCCTAAGCTCTGAACATTTCACAGAGTACTGTTAAATCCATCATCCACAACTGCAACTTCAAAACTACCAAGACATGGCTGTCCACCTAAACTGATAGCTCAGGCAAGGAGAGCACCAATTAGAGAAGAAGCCAAGAGGCCCATGGTCACTCTGGAGGAGCTGCTGAGATCCACAGCTCAGGTGGGAGAATCTGTCCACAGGACAACTATTAGTCATGCACTCCACAAATGTGGCCTTCATGGATGAGTGACAAGAAGAAGCCATTTTTGAAAGCAAGCCATAAGAATTCCTGTTTGCCACAAGCCGTGTAGGGAGAACAGCAAACATGTGGAAGAAAGTGCTCTGGTGAGATGAGACCAAAGTTCAACTTTTTGGCCTAAATGCAAAACGCTAACTGTGCACATCACCCTTAACACACCATCCCCACTGTGAACCATGGTGGTGGCAGCATCATGCTGTGGGGAGGCTTTTCTTCAGCAGGGACAGGGAAGCTGGTCAGAGCTGATGCGAAGATGGGTGGAGCTAAATACAGGACAATCCTGGAGGAAAACCTGGTAGAGGCTGCAAAAGACTTGAGACTGGGGCGGAGGATCACCTTCCACCAGACGTTCTCCATCCAATCTGACTGAGTGCGAGCTATTCTAGAAGAATGGGCAAAAATGTTAGCATCTAGATGTGCAAAGCTGGTAGAGACATACCCCAAAAGACCTTCAGCTGTAATTGCAGTGATAGGTGGTCCTACGAAGTACTGACTCAGGGGGACTGAATACTAATGCACGCCACCCTTTCCAGATTTTATTTATTAAAAATTTCAAAAATCACGTATCATTGTCTTCTCACTTCACACATACTTTAGCGTGGGTCACATAAAATACCAATAAAATACATGTAAGTTTGTGGGTGCAACGTGAAAAAATGTGGAAAAGTTCAAGGGGTATGAATACTTTTTCAAGGCACTGTATTTGCAGTGGTCCACCCCACAATAATCTATTCACCAAGGCTTTGAATGCGGTAAGTCTCAAGGTGTCTCCTGGTCTGTGTCTTCTAAATCATGATATTCAAACAGCATAAGCCTGCCAATCAGCTATTTGAGAAGACATCAGCACGTGCAGTTCTACAGAACTACTGCCTTCTCAAACAAGAAGGTGAAGGTCCTGGGTGTCGGACACCCGCTAATCAAAAGCTGATGACCTGTCCAAAGGATGGATCATCAGTAAGAAAAAGGCAGAGAACCCCTTTAATTTACAGAGAATAGTCTAGACTGGATACAAATATAGCTGTGAAAAGTATTAGCTCTCCTCAAGATACCGGAATATTTTCAGTCATGGGCAGCAAGCAGAGGTCTTGAAAATGGTGAGGACTTGAATCACATAGTATATTAGAAGATTGCAGAATTTGTCATAAAATGGGTTTTCCGTTTTGCATCCACATCCTTTAAAATAGTCATTTATGAAGGTATATGTAATTCTGTAATGTATTTCTTTTCCCTCTATTGCTCCTATCTTCCATTCCATTTCCTGTGATGTCATGTCCATGGGTGGGGCCGTGATAGGGGAGTGTCTATGTAAATAGCTGGTGGGAGGGGCTATAAACTAGCTGGGTGTTGTTAGGGGCAGTGCTAGGGGAATGTGTATGTAACTAGCAGGGTGGGAGAAGCTATAAACTAGCTGGGCGTGGTTAGGGGTTGTGATAGGGGAGTGTCTATGTAAATAGCTGCGTGGGAAGAGCTATAAACTAGTTGGGTGTTGTTAGTGGCAGTGATAGGGGAGTGTCTATGTAACTAGCTGGGTGGGAGGAGCTATAAACTAGCTGGGCGTTGTTAGGGGCAGTGATAGGGGAGTGTCTATGTAACTAGCTGGTGGGAGGAGCTATAAACCAGCTGGGGGTTGTTAGAGGCAGTGATAGGGAAGTGTCTATGTAACTTGCTGGGTGGGAGGAGCTATAAATTAGCTGGGTGTTGTTAGTGGCAGTGATAGGGAAGTGTCTATGTAACTTGCTGGTTGGGAGGAGCTATAAACTAGCTGGGTGTTGTTAGGGGCAGTATAGGGGAGTGTCTATGTAAATAGCTGGGTGGGAGGAGCTATAAACTAGCTGGGTGTTGTTAGGGTCGGTGATAGGGGAGTGTGTATGTAACTAGCTGGATAGGAGGAGCTGTAAACTAGCTGGATGTTGTTAGGGGCAGTGATAGGGGAGTGTCTAACTAGCTGGGTGGGAAGAGCTATAAACTAGCTGGACGTTGACAGTGATAGGGGAGTGTGTATGTAACTAGCTGGAGGAGGAGCTATACACTAGCTGGGTGTTATTAGGAGCAGTGATAGGAAAGTGTCTATGTAAATAGCTGGGTGGGAGGAGCTATAAACTGGCTAGGTATTGCTAGGGGCTGGAGCTGTGGTAGAGGAAGTAGAAGTGCATCATGGGTTTGGTTGGATACAGGAACAGGAAGTGCTACATACAGGATGGACACAAACCAGAGGGATTGGTTTACATGGTGAAAACGGGTCAGGAAAGTCCAAATTGGGGAAAGAATATGGGGAAGATGTACAGGAGGTAAATAACTAAATGAGCCTATCTGCTAAATACCATAGTCATTCTGACAAACTCCTTTAAAGGGTAGGTCATCAATATCAGATCAGCAGGGGTATGACACCCAGCACACCCGTCGATCAGCTATTACAGCGAGCAGGTTAACAGTGAAGAGGACATGTTGCTTGCCTGCATCTCCAAAGCTGATGAGTGGGGGTGCCTGGTGTAGGACCCCCGCCAATCTGATGTTAATGACCTATCCCGAGGATAGGTTATCGATATCTAAGCACCGCACGGCCCCTTTAATCCTTATTTTCATAAAAAAGCTGAAAATTCTATTAATGTTTTATGTGAAGATGATGTTTAATTGGAGAACAGGATGATTTCTGAGGGTTTATATTTCCCAGAGGAAATACACGCTATGAGATTTTACATAGGTACAGGAGGTAATTGTCTTGGATGCAGAGACTGCAGCCACATCTGGGCTCAATGAGCCGTCCTCTGATTACCCAGGAGCACGATGGTGGAGAGGGCCCAAGTTCGCCAAGTTCTGCCTCTGGTTAGATAAGGCTTAGTTACAGATTTAACTTCAGTTTATACATGATCGGAGCAAGATCCCTAGAATAACATCATTCATAACCACGCCAGCACTTGGCAGCACAGAATAAGCCCGTTGCCAAAACAGTGATATAAACTCTCGTCTCCGGAGTCTTAAGATTTGGTTTCTACTCTCAGAATATTCCAGCCGTATTTTATACTTCTAATGACATGTTTTGACTATGGCCGTTAGAGATGGATGTGAACTGTCTACACGCCATGCTCCTTGGAGCTGAGATGAGTACTGTGATAAGCCCATTTATTTAGGAGGGGAACTCCTCTTAAAACTAAAATGATATATGTATAGACAGTAGAGTCCACTCCATACAAGTAGAGAATACTCCAACAATACGTAATGTGCCAGTAAACTGTGCCAACATAGTGTCTCAGAATTCAGCAATAAAAGTCTGTCTGCCTGCGGTCACCACTAGGTGGAGCTAACTATTTATATATTAATACAGGTCCTATATAACGGGGTTATCCCACAAAACGTATTCCTATGCAAAGAATAGAAAATTTCAAATGAGGTATTTTTGCAATATATATGCAATAAAAAATATTGTTTGTTATTGTATGTACATTTTATTTTCAGAAGTTGTTAACCTTCTGGTCCACCTTCTTCTGACCCTCAGAGCTGGCCTAGTGAGCTCTTAGTGAAGAGGTCCAGGCACCTTTCATTCATTCAGCCCTATATGTAAATTCATACAAGTATGTAGCTAGATCTCCATCTAGACAGTGGAGAAGGAAAATGTGGGGGCCTTACATAGAATATGTATCTCTGGGACTATTTTGTATGCAGGGAAGGAAGGGGTTAACAAGAGCTAATTGGAGGGGATCCTGGGAGATGCAGCCACTTGATGAGCTGCTGCCCACCCACAGAAAGGAAAGAAAGTCTTCCAGATAAGAGTAAAAAGAGTTATAAACAGAGTTAGGACCCATTCACACAACCGTGGAGCGCGGTCCGGGACAGTCCGTGAAAACCCGGACCCTGCTCCTTCTAAGGGCAGAGGCGCACGGCGTCATTGGTTGCTATGACGCCGTGCGCTTCCTGAGGTGATACACTGTACATGTTCTTGTAGAGTGTATCACTGTACAGCGGTGGTTTTAAGAAGCGCACGGCTTAATAGCAACCAATGACGCCGTGCGCTCCTGCCTTCAGAAGGAGCACGGACCGGATTTACAACGTAAAAACTCAGTGGTTATTTCCCCCCTTCCCTTACCCCCCTCAGGAAGAGTTAATAAAAGTTAATCAGTAAGTTATGTCTGACAACAATCGATGGAAAAGTAAAAAAATGTTTAGCTCTTGGAATGCGACAATGAAAAAGTTACGCCAAGTACTGCCCATGGACAAGAGTGGCCCTGTTTCTAATTCCTGACAACCCTTAGAACTGTACAATATCATTAAAATTATGAGCAATTGAGTGTTCCTTGGATGAAATTGGTGTTTAGTTAGATACCTGTACTACCTTTTATGACTATTTCAGAAAAACAAACAAACATCTATTTTCTTTTCCCCCCAAGGGGCAGGGAGCACTGTCAGAAAGACTAAGGAGCTTCAGCATGCAGGACCTCTCCACCATTCGTGGTGATAACCCCTCGGCCTCTCCAGTCACGGCAAGGACAACAAGCAAATCGACCAAGGCTAAGTTATCCCGAAGCGCAATGCAGGGCAGCGAACCCTCAGGTTGGTACACATGTGACCTTGTGTTACCCCTTGTGCCCTCATGTCATCCTGTCTTATGGTCTCCACCATTCATGGCAATGTAAGCATGCTGACTTCATGTGTAACCAGCAGGGTTGTGTTCAGCTTCTTCTTTCTAAGCCGGTCTCTACAGTGAGATTTTGGCAGTAGGTGAACTTACCTGGAGGTGCCCGGCCTGGAAAGTAACCAGCATATCTCCGAACTAAATGCTCAAGGGCTTGGCCCTCAGAAAAACACCAGGTGCCCCTCTGCTACAGGGATCTTGAGGAGTCTAGGTCCATGTTCCCATCTTAAATAGCTGACTGAACGATTGGTCACCCAACAGTTATTTTTCCTGACCCCTTCCTTACTCATTAGGGAATGGCAGGGGGTAAGGTACCACCAGACATAGGATTGGGGGCCTTGAAGTTCTGTATGCCTGAACCTTCTTCACACCATTTGCCATTGGGAGAAGGTTTGGATAACCCTATACACATGGCGGTGAAATTGGCAGATTTGGCCAATTTGGATTCAGCTGTGTCTTTTATACACCCCAGTTTCGGTTCTAAGCAGGCTTCTGTGACTAGTAGAGCAGGGTCAGCCTGTATAACAGTCAATCAAGGGTGCTGCTGTTGGGGGCTTAGGGGTTCCCCAAGCCTTTTGTTGATGGTGCTCATTTGCACAGGCCAATGCAAACTGGTTGCGGGAGGAATGATCGCTACCACAGTCGTTCCTCCCTTAAAGGGGTTGTCTCACTTCATTAGCTGGCATTTATTATGTAGAGGAAGTTAATACAAGCCACTTACTAATGTATTGTGATTCTCCATATTGTCTCCTTTGCTGGCTGGATTCATTTTCCATTACATTATACACTGCTCGTTTCCATGGTTACGACCGCCCTGCAATCCATCAGTGGTGGTCGTGCTTGCACGATATAGGAAAAAGCACCAGTCTATGTGCTGTCCCATGGTCCCGGCCACCAGAGAGGCTGACGCCTTTTTCCTATAGTGTGCAAGCACGGCCACCGCTGATGGATTGCGGGGTGGTCGTAACCATGGAAACGAGCAGTGTATAATGTGATGGAAAAATGAATCCAACCAGTAAAGGAAACGATATGGACAATCACAATACATTAGTAAGTGCCTTGTATTAACTTTCTGTACATGATAAATGCCACTTACTGAAGTGAGACAGACCCTTTAAGGCGGTATTACATTGGCCAATATTTTGGCTGATAGTGATCATCTTGCAGTGTAAGAATGCCGCTGATTACCCAATGAACGCGCAAACACTCGTTCATCGGGCAGTTGTGATTTTTAAGCATGCAGATCGCACTGTCTAATAGACAGCATGGGGACGAGCGATGGCATAGTGATCGCTACTCTTCATGCTGCAGAGGTTTCCGCCTCTAGCGAGCAGGCGATTGCCGGGAGGGAACACTTCCCTCCCAATAATCGCTTGCTGATATGCCTGTCTAATACAGGCATTATTCTGTTCTAATTCATTCTGATTACACAGGGAGACGTGCTGCCGATAATTATACTGATGAACGTGTGTTTGCTCTTTTATCGGTTCCTCGATTCTAAAAGACAATTATCATGAACTCTTGTTTGAAATAATTAGCTAATAATCATGCCGGTCTAATAGGCCCTAGACTTATCCTATAAACTTAGCACGCATGTTGATGCATCACCACTTATATCTGTTGCTCTGGGCACTGTGAAGAAGGTGGTGGAAAGATACACAGAGGTAGAATGCATCTGTGTCAAGGTTTAGGCAGGGATCATTGACACCTGAATCAGCAGGAGCATCAACATTGTGTCACAAAGACATAAAAGAATTGTCAGGACAGTGACAAGAATCCTGTTGTACTGTATTTCTTAAAGAGGACCCGTCACCTCTCCTAACATGTCTGGTTTATTAACTACTTGTATTCCCCATGTAATAACAATCCCAGATCATCAATTCTTATCAATCTAGCTTATGCCATTCCTCTATTATTCCTGTGTGAAGTTATGAATGTATTTCTAAGAAGGTCCAGATGGATGTTACCCGATGAGGGTGTGTGCCTGCACAGTCTGACACTGGCAGCACTGATTGGATAGTGTCATACAGTGCAGACTCACACCCCCAACTTGCAACACCCATCTGGACCTTCATTGCAAACTGCCAGTAATTCATTCATAACTTCTAGCAAGAATAATAAAGGAATGACACAACATAACCATAGAATAAATGTTCCATAACTAGTATTACATGGGGAATGCAAGTAGTCACTAAGACAGACATGTCAGGAGAGGGGGCAGCTCCTCTTTAAGACCAGAACCTTTGAGAAACTGACTAGCATGAATCTCCAGTACTTGACTATGCAGCTTAAATAAAAGGACGGTGTTTTTATGGTGATCTAATATTTTGCACATATATAAGTAGTGCAATAATGTCCACAAAATGGTCCAAAAGGTGCCAGTTGTGGTGGACACATTGGGGGAGATTTATCAAAACTGTGGTAAAGGAAAACTGGCTTAGTTTCCCATAGCAACCAATCAGATTCCACCTTTCATTTTTCGGAGGTGCTTTGGAAAATGAAAGCTAGGTTCTTATTGGTTGCTATGGGCAACTAAGCCAGTTTTCCTTTTCCACAGTTTTGATAAATCTCCCACATGCTGCTCCACTGCTGCTGTGATCACTGTGGACTTTGTCAAATATGAGCCATCTAAAGACTAGATCTTCAGTGGACTGTTTCATGGCCGCAGTCTATAACATCATCTTATCTAGAGAATCTAGGCTCAAGTGACTTTCCTTTAATAAAGCTTAATGAAACGCGTCCTGTATACCAGAGAAAGGGACAGAGAGCTGATTGTCACATCTCCTGTGACGTCTGCTATTAGTGATATCACTGGTACTGCTATGTACAGAGGGCATGTGTGCGGTCAGCGCTCCCTCATTAGCACATGATCATAATCCTATCATTATGTGATTAGTATATGATGACATCATTTTGACACTGACAGATCTGTTCATGTATAGATATCTATGTGATAACCAAACTGATCTCACAAATCTAACAAGCAACTTGCAGCATATGATAAATCTGCCACAAAATACACCAAGACAGACCCCAACAAAACTTCAGATATTACCCTCATGATGAATTCCCCCCCTCAATGTCTACAATTTGCCCAGTCAATGATACTGTATGTAGGGATATTTGGCTTTCGGGTGAAATTTATGGAAAACATAAAAAGTTCACGCTACAGTGATATTATATCATAAAAGTAGGGTATTTAAGTAGAAGCAGCAATGGTGATTTCCTCATCTCAAACAATTTATCGAAACAAAAGCTGACCCCAGTGCTGGGTATACCCCCACAAAAAATGTCAATGTCTCAATAACTTGTCATGTGGTCTTGAGTATCAATTCCAGCTTGACAACGACGTCTCATGCTGTTCCCAAGTCGACTTATTGTCTGCTGAGGCATGGCATTCCACTCCTTTTAAACGGCGGCTCTCAGGTCATTGAGTTTTCTGGGGTACAGAGTTACAAGCCTCTACGCGGCGACTCAGCTGATCCCATAGGTTTTCAGTGGGATTCAGGTCTGGACAAAGTGCAGGACACTCCATTTAAAGTACCCCAGTCTCCAGCAGCCGTTCCCTAATCATGTGACCTCGATGAGCTGGCAATTAGGCCTGTGTTGTTCATTTGTTCATGCAGAGGCACAGTGACTGGATTAATTATGTTATTCAAGTAGTAAAGGCTTGTTACTGTACTATTCACAAAGTGTAGGGCAGTTCTGTATTGTCTAGACACACCTGCCCACACTGTAACACCACCACCACCACCAAAGACTTGAATGACGAATAGCGCTCTCTGTGACATCTCCAACATCATTGGCGGCCATCATTTCTGCTCAGCGTTAATCAACTTTCATCAGTGACCAGCGCTGAGGCCCACTGATCCCTCGTCCAGCATAGATGCTCCCTGGCCCTTGCAATACGATGACGCCTGTGGTCAGGTACCCTTGCAGGACGTCTAGCAGGCAGACCACGCTGATGTAAATGGTTTCGAATGGTCTGACGTGACACTTGGGTGCCTCTCACCTCCCTTAAATGTGCCTGGAGTTGTGTGGAATTCATCATCCGGTTCCACAGGGCATTGTTCACAATGAAGCGGTCATCAGTGTGAGATGTGACCAAAGGACGTCCATTTGTATGCCTTTCAGTGACCACTTCTGTCTGAGAACATCCTGCTTGAAGCCTCGCAATGGAGATGTACTGTAAATCAATTGTCAGGCATCGTCTTGGTCTCATGATGTCAAAATGTGAACAACATGATGAGGAGGACTGTTTAAATACCAGTTCTAATTGAACCAGGAAATTTATTGGGAGATTCGTGGATCAAACACCAGTTATGAACTTTGCCGTTAAGCTCCTTGTTAGAGAACAGCAAGTTGTGCAAAAATGTACTAAAACATTGAACAGTTGGACATGTGCATTCAGAAGTTTAGAGAAGGTCACATTAAGTTCACCTGTAAAGATTCACACAGCATATTAGGTTCATCCTAAATTTCACCCACAAGCCAAATATCTCTAACTTTTTGTGAGTGACATATATCCCCAACTGCACTTCAGATCTAGTACCCTTCAGAACCAACCAAACCCCAGCACTTCTGGCTTATCTCGAGAACAAAGGACCGGGCATCTATCTGTGAAGGTTCTAATTCATCTAGGTCATGGTATATCTGTAGTAAGTCCACTGGACTTGTATTTTTTTTCTTCTTGAAGAAGTCATCCAACTGGCTTTCTCAATTAGAATTGTACCTGAGAAAGCCTGTCGGACGACAAGCGAAACGTCTTCAAGAACAAAATACCAGTCTGGTTGACTTATTACTACTGATATACCATGACAGTGAGGCGACAGTGAGAACAGTAGAAAGCTTTAGGGTAGAGAAGATCTTTAATATATGGTCCATGAAAAGACATCATGGAAATGTAATCAAACCTTCCTAGCCTAAGAGGAAGTGATAAATGACACTTTATGATCAGGTGTATGACGTTGGCCCTTTTTACAGTGTGTACGTGTTGCTCTTCTGGAAAATTCATACGAGGTGAGTGATCCCTCTGGCACTTGTGCCGCTTACAGCCCTGGATATGGCTTTTCTGGACCGATAGTAATGTGATAGCAGTCTGATAAACTGTGTGCCTTGTGTGCCTGGTAGTAACACCACTGTGCTGAACTGCTAAGGGCAGGGTTCACACTAGTGTCTGTCTGCCGCATGTTTTTTTAAAGTTTTTTTTAAATGCGTTTTGGACAAGTGATGATTATTATACATAAAATCATCATTTTTTGGACTTTCTTTTGTGATTTTTAGAGCAGCGGTGGGAAAATAGTGGCCTTCGGTTGCTCACCCTAGGCTCCTTGATACCCTCTTCCAAATGTAGAAACAAATTAGTGGGTCCAGCACTCGGGTCTTAAAACCATACATTTTTATTTCAAATATTTTTTGTAAAAAGTCAAAAAATGGCAAACAGGAGGACATCTCTTTACACCAGTCAACGCGTTTCGGACTGTACTCAGTCCTTATTCCTGAAATACAAGACATTCTTCCAAATGTATACTGTACAGTATGTCCATACATATGCTCTACTTACGGATTTATTTCCTGCTGTGTATACCACCGACATATTCCGCAGCATTGTACACAGATTGTGATCAGTCTGTTGTGTTTGCAGTACAGGAGGACCCAGAGGAAACCCACAAAAAAACATAGGGAGAACATACAGACTCCATGCCGATTGTCTGTGGTCGAACACAGGACCTGAGGCATCAGTGCTAATCAGGACTCCTGGGTTTCAGTATCTCCCATAGACTATGATGGAAACTGACCGTGCCGATGTGGCCACCTTTCTGCTGCAAATAGGAAACCTGGAGTCAGGGGTCTTATCTGAGCCCCTCAAAATTGATGGTTGTTTCCAAAAATATGTTAGGAAAAAGCACACAGATAAACATTAGTGTGAAGACAGCCCTTATCAGCCCCCAGCAGTACAGTAGAGAAGTCTAGCGCCCCTTGTGGTCACTCTGCTTGCAGGTTTGCTGTGTGGTGTAGCTCAGATTGCTGTGATGTAGTTGTATGCTTTAACTCTTACCTCAGTAGTACACGTGACTACATGAGACTGTGTAATATATGTTATAAGAGGAAGGTAGCATCTCCCTCACCTTCCAGCGGTATGTTGTTCCCATTCACCAGTCTGTAAATGTTCAGGAATCAATAACTTCATCAAGTGTAATACTGTAAATGATATATAGAGAGGAGGGTGTGCAGCTGCAGTATCTGTGCCTCAATGTCTATGCGAGGCTGAATGCTGTGAGAGGGGAGAGGGAGCAGAGGTGGGGAGAGATCTGAGTGTCTCTGAGCGCAGCAGAAGTGTCACACCATGAAGCCTGTCCACTTTCCTTTGCTTTGTACTTTATAGTGTGAATATTGCTTATTTAGCCCCTCTCCATTATAGTGAATGGTGCCGGGGGGCACTTCCAGCAGCACACGTGTGCAAGCATTAGTACAGATCTGGCAGGCTGTTCCCCTGCCGGACAAGCCTAACGCAAGTGTGAAAGAAGACTCACAGTGTCCTTCAGCAGGTCAGTCTGTTCATTTCCAAGTTATATTTTCCCATAAGCTGGAAATATCACTTGTAATTGGCAATCATAAAATTACTGAAACGTGGCAAGATTTTATATAAAATCAGCCGCCTCGTTACATGCGAAGCAAGTCTGATTAAATGGGTAAATGTCATCCAGTACATAAAGTTCTCACTGGGGTTCTGAAATTTACTTGGGAAGGAGAGAGGGACTTTTAAAAGTTTGCGAGGGTCCCATCCTTTCCAGGTAACACCTCTGACAGGGGGTGTGTAATTTCTGCTGCAGCTCTCTCCCTATCACAGCTCAGGAGGCAGTTGAAGGATGGAACTGAGCATGTGTGTTCACCTTTGCAATGTGGACAGAGAAATAAGAAAAGGAACAAACAGCAGGTGGCGCTATACAGATACATGTTATTGAATAACTCTGGCTATACTATAGAACTGAGCATGTGTGTCCACCTTTGCAAAGTGGACAGAGAAATAAGGAAAATAACAAACAGCAGGTGGCGCTGTACAGATACATTTTATTGCATAGCTCACTAGCTATACTATATTTTTTTATTACATGCAATTAAAAAAGTATTCAGATCCAAGTGCTGGTTTAAAAACGGCAGAACATTTTCCGTGGGACAACCCACTTGAAACAAATCTTGAGTATGTTCACATGATGCAGTCAAATTGCAGTTTATTCATGCAACTAGCAGAAGGACCTGGCTTCATATGGATATTTTTAATCTATTTCATTTAGTGTTTGTGTGTGTTGTTAAAAAATATCGACCCTATCTGTGTGTGGTTAAAAAATATCCCCTATAACACTGACAAGTACAGTACCCCGCCCCCTTAACAGTGACCTCCACAGCCCCCACCCTTTAACACTGACCCTTCACAGTGCCCCGCCTCATACATACATACATACATACACACATACACTCAGCTTTATATATTAGATTACCTAAAAATGGGACTTCCACAGCAGCCCTCCCCCTTAACTTTGACCTTCACAGCAGCCTGCCCCTTTAACAGTGAGTTCCACAGCACCCCACCCCCTTGACAGTGACCTCCACAGTCACAATGCTTTATATATTACATTACCATTTTTTGTGATATCTTAGCAGTAAAGCACTATTATTTTGTGGTAATTGCACCAATAAATGGCAATCGGACTGCGCCATGTGCATACACTCTTACTACAAAAAGTTTAGGTGTAACCCTAGGTACATACTGCCTCCGCTTACAGTTGCCGCTTAGCAGGCACACATAACGCCCTCTCTATTTCCTGGGTGCCTAGGAGGCTAATGACTAAACAGGACATCACTAGGATATTATCTCAAACCTGACGTTACGGTCAATTGGAAATAAACATTTCACATATCCGATATTGCCCTTAATGAGCAGTGATGTTGATGCATCAGCTTCTATAAATAGGATTAGCGGAATGAGGATGATTATGTAGTGTATGTAGTGGTTAAAATGGCTTTCCAGGACTTTGATATTCATGACCCGTAAAGGTCCAAATCCTGCCGATCAGCTGATTGAAGGGGCTATGGTACTCTGCCAAGGTATGGTACCTTTATAGTTTACCAGGCATAGTGCCATACATTTGATAGTGGTTGATCCTGGTATTGCAGTTCAGTCCCCTTTACTTGAATGAGGCTGAGATGCAGTACCAGGCGCAGTCACCACCAACTGTATGGAGCTATGTCCAGTAAACAGTTAAGGGGATAGTCTACTTTGCCCCCTTTAGCCATCTGATATTGATGACCTATGCAAAGTCCCAGAAAAGCCCTTTAAAATATTGCGTACTGATCTTGGCAAGTTGGGGGTCAGTCTCTAGCTGAGAGTCAACGGCAGACAAAATGGAAAAGACCTGTGGACCATACGTTAGGAGCTATACACCAAACACAGTGTGAATGGAGCCCAACAGGCAGTTTTGAAGTGGGTTTTGCGTGCCTTCTACCTGCATGTAAACGTACATCAAAAGAAAATGTAAGAATTGTTTATGTGACTTTTGGGGCAAATTTAATTTATTTTTTCTTTTTTTCCTATGTACCAATGATCTGGGGCTCTTATGTAAGTGTTACAGGTCTGCATGATAGTGTTGAAGTCTTTTAACCATTTTGCTGTGTATTAAAGGGATTCTACTTCACCGCCTAAAGAATACGTCCACCCCTGGGCACCATTTTACAGTTTATATTTAGTTATAACTTAAAGGGCATCTGTCAGCAGATTTGTACCTATGACACTGGCTGACTTGTTACATGTGCTCTTGGCAGCTGAAGACATCTGTGTTGGTCCCATGTTCATATGTGTCCACATTGCTGAGAAAAATAAGATTTTATTATATGCAAATGAGCCTCTAAGAGCAACGGGGGCGTTGCCGTTACACCTAGAGGCTCTGCAGCTCTGTGCACTTTGACAGGACCAGGCAGTTTGTCTGGATTAAAGTGCCTGGTGTACAGAAGACACTTGCAACTTACTAGAACAAGCTCTGTACAGTCATTGAGACATCTAGAAATACCGGGAGCTTTCAGCACTAAAAACTTTTATGTATATTAAAGGGGTTGTTCTCCCTAGAATTAAGCTCTTCCGACAATCAACTGATCACCATGGTTCTGGCTTCTCTAATCCCTGGCGATCAGCTGTCATCATTTCCCTGCAGTGGCCTCTACTGGGGAAATGTAGTATTACATGGGTGACAATGTTATACATGGTCACTTTGAGTCCCAGTGTCTCCATGCTCTAACATATAGAGAATGGGTATATGGAAGCAGTTTGTCGATTATTTTATTTTTATTGTAAACTGTAAAATGATGAATATGTGATTTATAGTATTTGCTTTCTATACTTGTAACAGGCATTAAAGGAGTTGTCCAGGACTTCATTATTGGTGAGCTGTCCTGAGGGTAGGTTGTGTCAGATTGGTGGCAGTCTCTGACTCCCAGCACCCCCACCAATCAGCTGTTTGAAGGGTCCATGGTGTTGGTCAAGCACTGAAGTCTCTCACTAAACAGTGCCATACATTGTTTAGTGGCTATGCTGTGTCCCATTCACTTCAGAGCTGCTATAAACCGCAATACCACAGCCACTACAAAATGTATGGCACTTTACAAAAGAATAAAAAGACTGCAGTGCTCGTCCAAGCACCACAGCCCTTTCAAAGAACTGATCGGTGGGGGATGCTGGGATTCGAATCCCTACCGATCTGATATTGATGGCCTATCCTAAGTATAAGCCATCAATAATAAAGTCTTAGACAACTCCTTTAATCTAATACTTCAATATGGTGCCTGTGTAATGGTAGAATCCCTTTAAAGGCTGACCAGTGTGATTCCCAGTAACCAGCAAGTCAAGTTCCCCGGCCTAGATCCACTTATTACACACCCCTCAATGCTGAAATTGCAATACCTAAAAGGAAAAGTTGTGGAATTGGAAATCACGAAATCCCAAGATTAATAGACATGTTAATGATATGCAAATGATAAAAAATAGAAACAAAATATTCAAAACTTTTCAATTTATTTAATATCGAGTATGAGCACCACACACAGAAATACACGGACTTACACGCCTTGGCATGCTATCAGTGAAGTTATTCATGGTTGTCTGAAGAATGTTCTACCACGCTGGATGCACTTGGGCACGGAAATCATCAAGATCTGCTGCCGGAAGATTCCTTTGTAATTGCCGACCAATGATGTCCCAGATGTGCTTGATTGTAGTCAAGTCTCAGACGCCCCAGGCCATGGTAGCACATTTGGGTCACGCAGGTTTCTCACAGTAGCACAAGCAAAATACGGCATGGTGTTGGCCTGTTCAAAAACATCTCCTTTGGACAAATGGCCACACCACTAGTTTCATGACCAAATCAGTGTAATGACGAGCTGTTAGTGTACCTGAAATGAAGACTAGACGGGTCCTACTACTAATCTCTGGAGTGGGACCAGTGTGATGTTCCCTTTGTGAAGGCCTCTTCATGATGTTGCCCACATGGTCTCCAGACCAATCTCCAGATTTCATTGTAGCCAAGTCATAAGCAGGAAGCAGGACTCATCACTGAAGAGGATAGACCTCCATTACAGCCTACAGTGTTGTGCAAACGCCTTCTGATTATTGTTGTAGATACTGTTTACCGCTCTAGGTTTGGGATGCGACGTCTAATTTCACCTGCAGTCTACAGAACGGATCACTATATGCCATTCTTCTCAACAGACAATCCCTCGCCTCTGTGCACCACTTGGTGTCATTCCAGTTTGTCTTTCTACTCCCAACCACAGGAACAGGCTCAGTGTGCAACAATTGGCGATAAATGGCACAACAATGAGCAGGAGGTATCACATAATCATCTCACATGACTTGATCCAATTTTTGAGTTTTCATGTGACAAAGAAACTTTGCTTTCAATCTGGCTTTTATGCTCCTCCTACATGCCACAGATTGGAGCTAGGTGCTTGAAAATGTGATCATCTGCAAATCTATGCGATACCTGTTACTCCATTTTCCTAACCCTACGGCTTTTCCTTCTTGGTGTTGCAATTTCGATGTTGAGGAGAGTATATTCACATTGCTACTGGCTTCTATCATAAACTATGCCCTGTCTGGAAAATAAGAGTAATATTTGGAAAGGTTGACTTAAAGATTCCCATCTCCATCTAATGGTAGTTACCAAGTGTTTGACAACATTCAGACTTGGATTGCGCTCAAGTCAAGTCCACTCTAGAATATGATTGCATTCAAAGAGCAGTCGTCATTTGGGAGTAGGTTTTCCAAAAACATTGTTGAATACTTTTAGTACCAGAGGAACTTCATTTTATCAGTGCAAATGTCTACACACCGTAGTTGCCAGGGACAGATTGGCCATAGACTTTACAGGGAAATTACCCAGGGGGCCACCTGGGCCCTCCTCACGGCCGGCCAGTGGAAGTTTTTGGGGATGTAATTTGTGCTGCTGGTATTTTGTGACAGACTGTGGTTTTTGGCTCTGTTGGGGTGGTATAATGTGCCACAATATGGTATTACTGGCCCTGCCTTCCATCAATTTGGACTCAACTACAAAACGGGGCCACTTTTAGTATTTTTTCCAGGGCCACTTTGAATTCCCAGTCCGCCCCTACCAGTTACGTTAGTTTGTACACTCTCAGTTAAAACTTTGTCTGCTTTTAGCGTAGATGTAAAGGATAAAGTATCACCTTTGGCCTCCTGGAAGATTTTCACCTCCCCTAGAATGTGAGAGGATCTCCTGTGTCCATGGCTATAGTTCTGTTTATACAAGGGTGTGACCATTCAGGGTTCAATAGTTTTTGTTCTTTTTGTGGTATGTTTGTATAATTTTTTTTCTGTTTTTGATCAAATCACACATTATAACTCCTGTTTCCAAAGTAACTGCTCACTTCTTGTGACTAAAACTCATTCTTTTTGTGTAGAGGATTGGACTGACCTGACTAACTTTAGATATTCCATAACCTGATCGTTATGCAGTGTTTCACTTTTTGACCATATTCATATTTATTTAATGTGTAGCTTGATGTAAACATAGTCGTAGAGGTGGATCAGTGTGAGACAACCAGTGACACATCCTATGAGATACAGGAAATTATTTCAGATGAAGAAGATGATGGTGGAATTGTTATACTGAAGCAGCCCCCTATACACAAACCACCACGGAAGAAGGACCGACCTGTTGAGGTATGGGATGTAGATACTCGGTTCTTTGAGTTCCTCTGCTAGAAAATGCTAATGAGTCATGTCTTAAGAGTCTGGTGGGTAGGTCCCCAATCTTCTGGACCGCCCACTAATGAGACTCTTTTGAATAGGTTTGATAACTCAAATTCATGTTAGTGAAGAGGTCCCACTCCATAAGAACCAGTCCCAGGGCTCATTGATCATCAGGATCGGTGGGTGTTGAGGTTTGTCATGGAAAAACATTAATATATTATCAAGTAGTAGAAGGAAGCACATTCTTCTCCATGTATCAGCAAGCTTTGGTGGATACAAGGTTCTTCTGTTTTGTTGAAAAGAAGGTGCTCTCCACCAACACGCTACCTACTTGACCAAGAATTTGTGTGGGATCTAGGAGGTGCTGGTTCTGAAAACAATTTCATCAGCGGTGTGCAGGACTCCATAGTAAACATACAAATGAAGTCTTCTTCAGGAGCTGCTCGGCACCGCCAATTTCATTGATGCACCCAATCCATTCTCATGACTTTTTGACATTTTCAGATGTTGAATACATGTCTCTACCTGTCTGTTTTTAGTTATAAAATGACTTCTTTAAGTCCTTCAGTACAGAGAACGCCATCTTAACTATTTTATTTGCTTTTTGTCAAATTGATCAGGAGGTAAAGAGTGGAGACCACTGATGTCATGAGCCCCAGTTTAATCAAAAGGACTAGGTGATGTACAGGAGCAGTGCATGGTGCCTTCAAGAATTATGTTCTGCTTTATTGTAGTAATATCATGCATGGAGCTAAGGAGATGTTCACATGATCCATGGGTCAACTAGTATATGTTTACTTCCAAAATGTTGGCAGGTGGGTCGGCAACTGATGTTCTATAGCAGTGATCGCCAAACCTATGTTCTCCTACTGGTTCAAAACAACAGTTCCCATCATGTTATGAAAGCCATGGCAGTGATCTGCATCAATTCTACCATATTTGCATGGATGAGTTCACTATGTGCACTGGTGCTATGATAAGGATGGACAATATGATGGCAACAGTTGATTGACCCCTAACACTCTTGCCTGCTATCTCCTGATACATTAGTGCACTTCTGGAGCAAAAAAAAATTTCTGTAGATACATCAGGTTCTGCTGCATATGTCTCCTCTTATTTTGGGCACCTATGACAAAAAAAGATTTATTTCTTGTGGGAGGGTTGAGTCACATGGGTCTATTTTGGGGGTTGAACGGAAGCCTACTTTTGATACCATTTGCAAAAGTGAAAGGGTTTTAATTTACAGTAAAACACAGTCGATGGTAAAATTCTGCAAATGTTTAAAGGGATTCTGTCACCACGATTTTGCCTATTAAGGTAATCATACTACTGGATTCAGCTGAGCATGGGGATCTCAAAAACGTTATTATTATAGATCATAGTTGGAGCCCGGTCACGCCGATACAGTTGGAGCCCAGGACCGCCCACCTCATTAATATTCACTTCACTGCTTCCAGCAGTGAAGCTCCGTCATCGTTGTAATCCCGCGCATGCGCAGTACCTTCTCTGAGGCCGATGACCGCAGACCGCTTTAGGTACTGCGCCTGCCCGGGATTACAACGATGACGGAGCTTCACTGCTGGAAGCAGTGAAGTGAATATTAATGAGGTGGGCGGTCCTGGGCTCCAACTGTATCGGCGTGACCGGGCTCCAACGGCGCTGGGCACATCCCCTTGGGCTCCTTATGTAAGTGATTGGCATTTCATAAAATACGTTTTTTTACCATCAAATCATCAACTATGATCTATAATAATAACGTTTTTGAGATCCCCATGCTCAGCTGAATCCAGTAGTATGACTACCTTAATAGGCAAAATCGTGGTGACAGAATCCCTTTAACTCTGTGACATGTCTATTATCTTGCGTGTGGTGGTCACAAAATAAAGCCCACCAAAAATCCACATGAAGCACACAGATGTGCAGTCATTTTGGCAGTGGAATTTTTCTGTTGTGTGGGAACTTACCCTAAGATACGTAGACATGAAAATGAATTTATTATGGAGCAATATATCATCCTGTGTGACACCGTATGCTCCACTATAATACTTCTGTAAGTGATGGAACATATCACAGTTCTTTCTCAAGAACATCTGATGGATAAGTGAAAAATGACAGAATACAAAGGTAGAAGTTATTCAAGAGCATGCCCCGAAGGTAATATTGTAGTGCGGAGATTGCACTAAAATAGATTATCTCACCCATAGAAAGCTGGGAGGGAAACTAAAATCTGGGAGCTTTGGGTCTTTCCCTCTGATCTTCAGACAATTGGGTGGTTAAAGGGGTTGTCCAGATATTAAGAAAATGAAAATACGTAAATATTACTTTATTATAAATATATTCCCAAATGCCTTTCATTAGTTATAATGGCTCGTTTTGTCTAAGGAGCAGTGATAAGTAGAAACAAAATGGCTCCTGTCCTATTAGTACTCACAGAACCTGTAGGTCAAGTTACTTCACAACACTGAGGTAAAGAGCTGCCTCATCCTCCTCTCTGCTCTGACTGTCAGGGATTATGATCCTGACTACAGTTTAATATAAAATTTAGATGAATTCTGTGGGAATGGAGGAGACATGAAGTACAGAGAGGACAGACTGTGGTAATGTGGGGCTCTGGTAATGGAGACTGCATACAAGTGCTGCTGCTCATTAGCTACATCTGCTCATGAACTCTATTCCTACAGAGATTCTGCTAAAGATCTTATCATCTATATTCAGGATCATAATCCCTGACAAGGAGAGGAGGATGAGGCAGCTCTTTACCTTAGTGTTGTAAAGTAACTTGTCCTGCTGTGTGATTAGAACAGGTTCTGTGTGTACTAATAGGACAGCGGCCATTTTGTTTCTCCTAATGATTTCTCCCTAGACAAAACAAGCCATTATAACTAATGAAAGGTATTTGGGAATATACTTATAATAAAGTAATATTTAAGTATTTTAATTTTCTTAATTCCCGGAGAGCCCCTTTAATGAGTCTCATCCCACAAGGCTTCCAGTTTAGGAAGCGACAGTCTGTGTTGGTGGACTATGGCAGCAGCACCATACATATGGTATGAATTTTGACTTCATGTGTGAACTGGGTGGTAGACTCAGGTCCTGGTTGTAAGTAACCAGAGGGCTGAGGATTTTGTTTGTGTTTCCAGAGAGTGATGTGACCCTGTGTTTTGGAGTGTATCCTGTGATGTGACCATCTGTTAGCCGTGTGATTGAGGCTTCATAACAAAACTTGGAATGGGACCTCCACTCCACCATGACCACTGTCAGTGGGAGTTCAGAAAAGCTTATGATTGGCTTCCCTAATGCACAGAGCTAATGCAGACAGTGATGTCACAATACAGGGATAATGATATAATGATAGTTGGATACTCACAGTACAGGGATAATGAATACAGTGATGTCACAATACAGGGATAATGATATAATGATAGTTGGATACTCACAGTACAGGGATAATGAATACAGTGATGTCACAATACAGGGATAATGATATAATGATAGTTGGATACTGCCCACACAGAGATGTAATAATGGGGGAAATGCACACAGTGATGTCACAGTATAGTAATAATGAAGTGAAGTCACAGTACATGGATAATGTACACAGTGATGTCACAGTACAAGGATAATGCGCATAGTGATGTCACAGTACAGGGATAATGTACACAGTGATGTCACAGTACAGGGATAATGTACACAGTGATGTCACAGTACAGGGATAATGTACACAGTGATGTCACAGTACAGGGATAATGTACACAGTGATGTCACAGTATAGGGATAATGTACACAGTGAGTCACAGTATAGGGATAATTACACAGTGATGTGTCACAGTACAGGGAATGTACACAGTGATGTCACAGTACAGGGATAATGTGCACAGTGATGGTCACAGTACAGGTATAATGTACACAGTGATGTAACAGTACAGGTATAATGTACACAGTGATTCACAGTATAGGATAATTACACGTGATGTCACAGTACAGGATATAATGTACACAGTGATGTCACAGTACAGTTATAATGTACACAGTGTCACAGTATAGGAAATGTGACAGTGATGTCACAGTACAGGAGATATGATTGATGTCACAGTACAGGGATAAATGTGACACAGTGATGTCACAGTACAGGGATAATTACACAGTGGATATCACAGTACAGGGATAATGTACACAGTGATGTCACAGTACAGGGATAATGTGCACAGTGATGTCACAGTACAGGGATAATGTACACAGTGATGTCACAGTACAGGGATAATGTACACAGTGATGTCACAGTACAGGTATAATGTACACAGTGATGTCACAGTATAGGGATAATGTACACAGTGATGTCACAGTACAGGGATAATAGATTTTCTGCACATAGGGAGATCATGCAAATCAGTGTAAAATTCAGAATGGGAACGCATTCCGTTTTCTAAGCCGTCTTACATACATTTTACCATTAACTAAAACTTTTGAGGTGAGATGGGCCACTTTGTGGTTGGGTCCCATAGCAATTGCTATGTCTGCTACCCTTGTAGTTACGCTCATGTCCATGGCTCTCTAGGTATATGTTTAGGTCATAGGTTTGGAAGTCATGGCACGTGGGGTCGTCAAAAGGGATTCAAAAATCTCCCCGGCCTAAAGGTAAACATGGTGATCAAATTCTGCTCGGTAATATACAGAGTGTAGGCTGACTGATACTATTGGGCCCAAACCTTGTAAAATTGTCTGTAGTGTGACAATGCATATTTTTTTGTAGCCAGAGCTAAGACCCTGTGAAGACAAGCTCTTGTTCTTGAGGGCCACACCTTACATCTGCACCCTTTGATTTAGTGACTGCCAAGTTATGGTTTATTCTGTTGGAAAATGCTTCAGTGCCAAGATATTATACATACAGTACAAGCTGATTACAGGGAAACCCAGCAGCAGAAAGCTCGGCAAGTGTTTAATTCAGTGCCAATCCTGATATTGGTGCTCTCAAAATATGTTCTCTATTACTCTTTTGGTCTCTATAATCTGCAAAGGAACATAGTCCCCTACCTTCTGGTCCACCCCTCATGATGATATGATGTAATGTTTGTGACCGCCCAGTATGTGCCAACTGTGAGATTGTCCAGACTCATTACATCCATTTCCATGTATGTGTCTTTCTTGTGAAGACGTAGACTTGAGATAAAGACCAACTCCTGCACCCTCTCCACCCCTCTCTCCTTCCCTTGGTTGATATATCTTCAGACGCGGGAGAGACCGAACAGAAGGTCGCTCAGTCTCCACCGAAAGCAGCTTCCGTGAAAAGATCAGAAGACTCCAGGAGCAGAACAAGCTTAAAAAAGCCGCAGTAAGACTCCATTAACCATGACACTCCTGGTTAATGTGAGTATGACACCTGCCATTTCTATGTATCGGAGATGACAAACGCATGATATGCATTATGTGACGTTAGGGTTTACAAGGTCTCCCTTCTCATGATTGGCTTGTTTTCACAACACTTATGCAGCCTTTAAATTTTGCTTTCTATTTGTACACTTTTCATGGTTGGTTGGCTTTGTGGCCCATGGACCGACCCTTGTTCCACTAATGATCATACCGCCCACTCATCACTGAGACATTCATAAAAAAAAAGTAAAAAGTGACACCACCCACATCGCCTCAGCATTTTCCCATCATAGACAATGATGGCCACCTTAGACAATGTAGAGTTAGAAGAACGAAGAGGCCAAAGTCATTTTGACCATGGCTCTCTACAACGCCATTCTTGACCTGTCACAGAGATCTCAATCTGTCTTTGAAAAATGGTGGAAAAATGTAAGCCATGGAGATATTTGTTCTGTAGGTGTTAGAAGAAACCAACTTTGGGTTGCGATGGACAGGGTTGGATCCATCTTGTTACATTGGCAAAGCCGATCTTGAGAAAGGTTATACTGATTTCACAGGACGGGATCCGATTCCTGCAGAAAGACATAATGGGTTTATGTGACACCAGCCGTACTCTGCTTACAAGAAATATCAATTATGCATTGACCTACTTTACTGCATATCTTTTGTGCCAGTAAATCACAACATCTTGACTGAGCAAAACCGTTAAATTCAGCTTTTTCTCAGTATAGGCAAAAGCACCTCGCCTCGTAATGGTGGTTTTAGATAGCAAACTCAGAGATAACCCCTTGTGTTTAGTCCTCTTCTATTCCACCAGAAGAACCAGTGTCGCACCGATGAGATTTAGCACTTAGTTCTTTCCAAAAAAACTAACAGCGTGAAACCCAACGGTCAGACTACTGCACGGCATGCTTTACTGGGCCTTTATTTGTGACCGCAAGTTCTACACAATTTCATCCTCTTGTGGAGAAATAAGGTCGTACATTAGAGTACTTTGTGTAGGAGCCTGAGGCAGAAGTAGGTGCTACATACAAGGTGCGAAGCCAGAGAGTTTTCTTCTGGTGGATGAGAAGAGGACAACACACGAGGCATTGTCCATGAGTCTGCTAATATAAACCACCGTGGAGTGGTGATTCACATTTTGTGTTCTCCTACTTCTCCTCTTTACACCAGCTCAAATATGACACGTTCACAGTGTTAATTCATTGTATTCTACAGCTTTTTCTCAGTGTTCACACCCTTTTCAACATTTAAAAATCTTACATACTTTGAGGCCACAATTTCTGTGCAGCCTTCCTAGAAGGCTCTAGGGTAGAAGTTATCAGGCAACATGGAGGCTGATCAGCAAAGACCTCAGAAAACATCAGCGCCATATTAAAGGGAGTCTGTCACCACTATATGACCATATACAGCGCTTACATGGCTCTGTAGCACACCTACACATGAATGTAATGGTACCTTGGTTATTTTCTTTAGACTTGCAGATACAGGAAAAACCTAGTTTAATTCATATGCAAATGAGCACTCGCAAGTGCCCAGGGGTGGGGTTCAGTGTGTAGGAGCCCAGGCTGCTCTGCCTTCTTTCATGGTTACTCCTCCCCAGCCTCTGCCTTTGCTCCCTCTCCTATTCCCTTGTGTCATACAAGGAGGGCGGGCAGAGGCTGGGGAGTAGTAACCATGAAAGAAGGCAGAGCAGCCTGGGCTCCTACACACTGAACCCCACCCCTGGGCACTTGCGAGTGCTCATTTGCATATGAATTAAACTGCATTTTTCTGTATCTGCAAGTCTAAAGAAAATAACAAAGGTACCATTACATTCCTGTGTAGGTGTGCTACAGAGCCATGTAAGCGCTGTATATGGTCATATAGTGGTGACAGACTCCCTTTAAATCAAGGGGTTGCACAGGGGTTCCAACTCTGGTCAAAATTCATATCTTTAGTTTTTGTCTAACTTCAAACAAGGAGAGTGTTTACAGCAGCAGAACAGCAATCAATAGCAAATATATCTGCCTGACCAACATAAGTCCAATATTTAGCATTACCCATAGGTCAGAATAGTTCCCTGATGCATTTTGCTCCACCTGTGTATTAAGATCCCATATGGTTTCGGTAATAATCTGGATTAATGCTTATGGCAAAACTGAACTGAGAGGATAGATTACCTCTTCGGACTCATCGGTCATGTGAATATGAAATATGGCGACTGCAAAAGATCGGACAAAATGGCTGCAAATATTCCTGACTGCCTCTCTGTGATTGTGATTGTATTTGGACGCTGCCATTGCTACATTCATTGGATTTAAAAAAAAATAAAATAAAAGTTTGGATTCCTAAAAAGAATTTTGGACCTATGGAGATTAAACAAAATTAAAGTGTAGCTGTAGTTCTGAAAAGTTTTGACATGTCCTCATGACATCATAAGTTTTAAGAGATGTGGTGTGTGTGCTGAGACCACCACGATTACTGAAACGAAAGGGTATAAGCGCTAAGCTGAGAGGTGTACTCCTTCAGCTGGGATTGGCTCTGCTTGGCTGATCCTCGGAGGCGGGGTTAGCGGTGTATGGGATAGTAGAAAATATGAATCTGTATAGTGCTCTGTTTGCATCTCGAAGGAGAGTCGAGCAAATTAGTTCTTCTGCCCCTTCGTTTTAGAGATCACGGAGGTCTCGGCAAACTTCTGATGTCACTTTAACATGTCAAAAGTTTACTGAAACTACAGAACACTTTTAAATGAGAGGCACACTTTCCTGCCCTAATTTTATTAAGATCTTCACCATCCGAAACCATGTAATCATAAACTATATAGTTATATACTATAAACTGACCACTAAACTCCACTAGACCTCCAGGGATGTTAGATATTAACCCATAGCCACGGAGGACATATTCTCAATCAAACCCAATAGGTTATTTGGACCTATCAGGCCTATGATTGAGTCAGTGTCTGGGGCGAAACTGTTTGGTGCCGTGGTTGGCCAGTCTGACCCTGTCAGTCTGTCACAGTTCATTCATAGTCGATACCCTTGGTATACATAGGCAGGGCTGGAGACCTCTGACCGCCACAGTCACATATATGCATGTTGCCCTCTCAATTAAAGTGTTTGGGAGTTAAGGGTATGTTCACATGGCGGATTTTAACAAAGTCAATTGTATAGAGCTAAACTGTGAGCGGACATACGTCATGGCTTAAAGCAATGTCCATCCAGACCCTGCGCCAAGAAAGGACATATCTTTTCTTGGGGTGGACGCAGCACTAAACCGATGGCCCGCGGACTGCAGTGAAAACAATGGGATGCAGACACGATGCAGCCGCCACCAGGATTTTGGCCTTCCTCTGGCAAATTCTTCCATGTGAATGGACCATTAGACATCAAGAGAAAGTGCCACCTCATTTTGGCTGAATAGGATCACTAACTGGCTCTCTTAGAGAGTGGAGGCCTTCTAGGTCCCAAAAGCAGTACAAGGTCCAGGGCATTTGCTGGATGTAACCTCCATATGATCCTGCCCTGTACATAGGGCATACAGACTCTTTTCTGAAGGGGGAGGAAGGGAATATTCCTATCTCCAAACTCTTTCTTGTGAGAGGCATAAATGATTCACACTGCTCATAAAAGAATGATCAGCAATCAGACTGCCTAATGCACCATGCAAAGTAACCATATCCATAATAATCCAAAAATGTAAGATATTTCCATTAAAGGGAGTCTGTCACCTCATTTTCACCTATATAGCTAACAGCAGTGCCCCACAGACGATTGCATACACATCTCAGACATACCTGTGTGCACTGTGTGTGTGTATTCCTCATTCAGAAAAAGCACTTTTATTCTGCAGGAAAACAGCTCCCAAGTGCCCGGCTCTGCTGCTGCTGCAAACCAGACTGGAGGGGGAGGGCAGCTTTAGCTGCTCATATCTTGGGATTAGTAGCAGATAGAAAAATGGTATATCAGAAGATATAGCTGTTAGAAATCGAGTCAGGAGAGAAAGCTGTTTTTAGTTTCACTTTCAGCCGGGCCCTTGGGAGCTGTTTTCCTGCAGAATAAAAGTGTTTTTCCTGGACATGTAATATAGAAACACAGTGCACACAGGTATGTCTGGGATGTGACATGTAATACAGACACAATGCACACAGGTATGTCTGGGATGTGACATGTAATACAGACACACAGTGCACACAGGTATGTCTGGGATGTGACATGTAATACAGACACAATGCACACAGGTATGTCTGGGATGTGACATGTAATACAGACACACAGTGCACACCAGGTATGTCTGGGATGTGTATGTAATACAGACACACAGTGCACACAGGTATATCTGGGATGTGACATGTAATACAGACACACAGTGCACACAGGTATGTCTTGGGACTGTGACATGTAATACAGACACACAGTGCACACAGGTATGTCTGGGATGTGACATGTAATATAGACACACAGTGCACACAGGTATGTCTGGGATGTGACATTTAATACACACACACAGTACACACAGGTATGTCTGGGATGTGACATGTAATACAGACACACAGTACACAACAGGTATGTCTGGGATGTGACATGTAATACAGACACACAGTGCACACAGGTATGTCTGGGATGTGACATGTAATACCACACACAGTGCACACCAGGTATGTCTGGGATATGACATGTAATACAGACACACGGTGCACACAGGTATGTCTGGGATGTGACATGTAATACAGACACACAGTGCACACAGGTATGTCTGGGATGTGACATGTAATACAGACACACAGTGCACACAGGTATGTCGGGGATGTGACATGTAATACAGACACACAATGCACACAGGTATGTCTGGGATGTGTATGTAATACAGACACACAGTGCACACAGGTATGTCTGGGATGTGACATGTAATACACACACAGTGCACACAGGTATGTCTGGGATGTGACATGTAATACAGACACACAGTGCACACAGGTATGTCTGGGATGTGTATGTAATACAGACACACAGTGCACACAGGTATGTCTGGGATGTGACATGTAATACAGACACACAGTGCACACAGGTATGTCTGGGATGTGACATGTAATACACACACAGTGCACACAGGTATGTCTGGGATGTGTGACATGTATACACACACAGTGCACACAGGTATGTCTGGGATGTGACATGTAATACAGACACACACAGTACACACAGGTATGTCTGGGATGTGACATGTAATACAGACACACAGTGCACACAGGAAATGTCTGGATGTGACATATAATACAGACACACAGTGCACACAGGTATGTCTGGATGTGACATATAATACAGACACACAGTGCACACAGGTATGTTCTGGGATGTGGTATGTAATACACACACAGTGCACACAGGTATGTCTGGGATGTGACATGTAATACACACAGTGCACACAGGTATGTCTGGGATGTGACATGTAATACAGACACACAGTACACACAGGTTATGTCTGGGATGTGACATGTAATACAGACACACAGTGCACACAGGTATGTCTGGGATGTGACATGTAATACAGACACACAGTGCACACAGGTATGTCTGGGGATGTGACATGTAATACAGGACACACGGTGCACACAGGTATGTCTGGGATGTGACATGTAATACAGACACACAGTGCACACAGGTAATGTCTGGGATATGACATGTAATACAGACACACAGTGCACACAGGTATGTCTGGGATGTGACATGTAATACAGACACACAGTGCACACAGGTATGTCTGGGATATGACATGTAATACAGACACACAGTGCACACAGGTATGTCTGGGATGTTACATGTAATACAGACAGTGCACACAGGTATGTCTGGGATGTGACATGTAATACAGACACACAGTGCACACAGGTATGTCTGGGATGTGACATGTAATACAGACACACAGTGCACACAGGTATGTCTGGGATGTGACATGTAATACACACACACAGTGCACACAGGTATGTCTGGGATGTGACATGTAATACAGACACACAGTGCACACAGGTATGTCTGGGATGTGACATGTAATACACATACACAGTGCAAACAGGTATGTCTGGGATGTGACATGTAATACAGACACACAGTGCACACAGGTATGTCTGGGATGTGACATGTAATACAGACACACGGTACACACAGGTATGTCTGGGATGTGTATGTAATACAGACACACAGTGCACACAGGTATGTCTGGGATGTGACATGTAATACAGACACACGGTGCACACAGGTATGTCTGGGATGTGACATGTAATACACACAGTGCACACAGGTATGTCTGGGATGTGACATGTAATACACACAGTGTACACAGGTATGTCTGGGATTTGTATGCAATCTTCTGTGGGGCACTGCTGTTAGTTATATAGGTGAAAATGAGGTGAAAGACTCCCTTTAAGAATGGAAAATAATGGAGAAATCCAACAATTCTTCAATATATTTGACAGTCAAGTACTTTGCATAAGTCTGGTCAAACCTAACTAATGTGGAGTTAAAGGAACACTAAACCTAGAAATGAATGATGAAAAGTAAAAAGCAAACAAACAAATATTAAGGGAGAAGTACAGGAAAACAACATGGATTACCCCTGTGAACTCTAATTTGAGTAGTTAAAGTGGTTGTCCCAAAAGCTAGCTCTGTGAGTAACTGATAGTTGTGGGTTGAGTCACTTCCTGGAAAATTAAGTATTTCCAAGTCCAACCAAAAGCTGTTCTTTGTTACCAAACATGGGATCTCCTCTAAGACATACATGTAGGGCATACAGAAAGGTGCGGACCTTGTGTGATAGCAACTTAAATACTGAGCTACCGCTACAACAGGCAGCTCTCCCAGGGCAGAAATGAGACCAACTAAAGCGGCATTGTGTGACAGTGCCATCTTCTTCAGTAGGACCCATTTATCTACTAAGGTTCCTCTTTGGATATGGCATGGCTATATGCTTTATTTTATCAGATGGTGAGGCTAGAATGGGCCAGGACCACTGGTTAGAAGAGGGGTTCACATACTTTTGGTTGTGTGACCCTATTCACTACACAGCAGTTGCAACAAACTATCCTTGAATGTGGAAGGTGTCCTTTAAAATAAAAATAGCTCCGAGCATGGGGAGATGAGCATGTCGCTGCATAAACATATCTTGCTTCTCCACAAACCTCCCAGGGATTCTTCCAATTTCTTGGGAATTGCTGGGCAGAATCCGTTGCCGTGTAACGCTATACAACTTGTATCCAGACCTGCCCCTTGCAATGTAATTGCAGAGAAGAGATGATAACCATGGTCAGACAGTTTGGAACCAATGGTCAGTTGTCCTCGGTCACCCGGTCACCAGACATGGATAACAGTATTCCAAGCATGCCCCGTTCTCTCTTTACTCATCCTCCTCATCTATTTCTATGTTATTCCCATTGTTACGCACACGTGACTTCTGTAGCTACTTAAAGGGGTTCTCCAAGTTAAATTTATTGATGACCTATCTTCAGGATAGGTCATCAATATCAGATCGGCGGGGTTCCGACACCCGGCACCCCCGACGATCAGCTGTTTGAAGAGGAGGCGCGCGCCGTATCAGCGCTGCCTCCTCTTCACTGTTTACATGCTGGCCATAACGGTGGTAGTGGTGAGCGGGTGTAATTACACCTCACTGCCCCATTCATTTCTATGGGAAGGATCGCTCCCATACAAGTCTATGGGCCCTTGCACAGGACCGTATGCGCTCCGAGACATACAGTCCGTGAGCGGGCCATATGTCCCGGAGCGGCAGAGATCGTGGGCACAGGAGCGCATAGCATCATAGATTACTATGCATGTCGAGCCGCCCACGGGACTATTGACTATTGTCCCGCACTCACAAGATTATATGTGGGACAATAATTTATGATGCTGTGCGCTCCCGTGCCCACGATCTATGCCGCTCCGGGACATATGGCCCGCTCACGGACTGTATGTCTCGGAGCGCATACAGTCGTGTGCAAGGGCCCTATGGGAGCGATTCTTCCCATTGAAATGAATGGTGCAGTGAGGTGTAAATACACCTACTCACCACTACCCCTGTTACGGCCAGCATGTAAACAGTGAAGAGAAGGCAGCGCTGATACGGAGCGCGCCTCCTCTTCAAACAGCTGATTGGCGGGGGTGCCGGGTGTCGGACCCCCGCCGATCTGATATTGATGACCTATCCTGAGGATAGGTCATCAATAAATTTAACTTGGAGAACCCCTTTAAAGGGATTATATCACAAAGAAAAGACCCTTACAAATGAATGGCCACCCATGTAATACATGGACAGGCCGAGTCCACCAGAACATCAGATGTTGAGATCCATTAGACTTGTGGAGCCCATAATGATCTGTGTAAAGGGGCCTTTAGCAATATTTTTATCAGTAAGATAAGAATTAAGCTATAATAAGTGTTTATGGGGTCAGAAGTTCAGAGATAAGGAGTTGTGAGCCAAGCTTCCTGAAACACAGAGCATGGCACTAGAGAATTTCAAGGCTGTACAGAGAAAGGGGATAACAATTTTAATAAAGATGATTTTTAGCTCAAAATTAGTACAATGCAATAATAATTTTAAAAAAATTGCCCTTAAAGGTGTCTATAGCCTTCGGATAGTTGTTCCATTAGGGCAACACCTGCCAATATGTGCCTATTAAGAAGATAGCAACTCTGCCCATAGACAGTCTTAACAACTTGTATCCAGACCTGCACCTTTAACTGTAATTGTAGAGAAGAGATGATAACCATGGTCAGACATTTTGGAACCAATGGGCAACTGTTCTCGGTCACCCTGTCACCAGACATGGATAACAATATTTCGAGCATGCCCGTTCTCTCTTTACTCATCCTACTCAACTCATGACTTCTGTGTCTACTTAAAGAAGAACTCCCGCAAAAAAATTTATTCCATGTCCTGCTAGAAATGTACATGATGTAATCTGTAGTGAATGTCATTTTCTTACCAGTAGCTGAATTTTTGAGTTATATCATCCTGAAGTTTCTTATCTGTGTCATGTGACTAGGAATCAGACCCACCAACTCACACAGAGACTTATGTGTGGACAGGAAGTCTAATTCTCTATGCATTCCTATGGGAGCCTCACTTTCAGTCTCATAGGAATGAATAGAGAAGTGACTGGCTTCCTGTCCTGGGTCAGTTGGAGGTCAGGGAGTTGGTCACATGACCCAGCTACAATAGGAAGAGAGTGGAAACTCTCAATTTTAGCCTCTGATAAGAAAATGACAATTACTACAGATGACATCATACACCTTTCTAACAGGTCAGAGAATAAAATTTTTTGCGGGAGTTCTTCTTTAAAGGGATTATCTCACAAAGAAATTCCCTTTACAAATAAATGGCCGCCATGTAATACATGGGCAGGCCGAGTCCACCAGACCAGAAGATGTATGCAATCTAGCATACAGGGGCAATGCAGTTTCTACACATTTCTATCTGTACTGCACCAATTATATGCTACTTTATCAAGTTTAACTTTGCACCAATTTCTCAAAAACATCGGCTGACCTAGCATGGTAAAAAAAAAGTATTGTAATTATGCCAGCAAAATGCAGGGAGAGCTATGACAGGCACAGTATGGATGACGTGTACAATACCCTTATACCAAAAGCAGGTAGATATGCTCAGTTCTGTTTATCTCACATTGTTTGTATTATATTGCTTTATTATTTCATTTATATATTTGTAAAAAAAAAATGTTCGCTTATTGCAACCCGGAAACCATCAGCAAGCAGGCTAGCTGTTACTCTGAATCTTATCGTGGCTTAATTTTGATTCCAATGATGGCTGTACATTTATACCATTAATAGATTGGCTCCGTAACCAAAGAACAACCAAGTTGTTTTGCTTACAGACTATGAATACCTTTGGGGCAATTTTTGTATGATTGCATTTTATTTATTTTAGGCTAAAACAAATCTTTTTTCAATTGAAAATTTTAAAACTTTTCAGTGGTTTTTGTCATAAAAGGTTAACTCTTTGCCTAGCTGTGAGCATCTTTCAGCCATTATCTGCCGGTTATGTATAGCCCTTATCTCTGAACTACTGACAGCTCATAAACACCTATTTAAAGGTCCTCTTACACTGCCCGATGATCATATGAATTCTCATTAGCCAGTGTAAACGTACCACCGATTACAGCACGATCTGCTGACGGCGAATTATGATGTAGGTGACTGCATTTACCATCCTATTACCTGATAAATGAGTGTTTCGAATGTTCATCAGGTACCTAAATCACTTGCCCTCAGCAGATTGTGCTGTCTAATCACGCTCTGCTGCCGGCAAACAGTGGTACTGTATGGGGATAAGGGATGGCATTAGCGATCTATCCTCCCCATACTGTGGAGGAGATTGTTGCATGTAATAGCAGTCTCTTATCAAAGGAGTAGATAACCCCTTTGTGACTTGCTACACGGTTTTCACCGTACAGAGGCCACATCTCAGCTGCGTCATGGGCATGTCTAAGATGCTTCAGGGCTGCCCTGTGTGGCACTGCTCATAGAGGAGGACGGTCAATAAGATGTTAATGAGGCAATCATTTCCAGAGCTCATTCACAGTGGGATAACATTAGGTACTCAGAGTGCTAAATAGAGATACAATAACTCATCTATCAGCAGCAGCATGTTAATGGTTTCCATGTAGCAAAAAGAGAATTTTCCTGCACAGAAACTAATAGGAAGCAGAAAAGAAACATCTGTAATTATAGATTCAACTATATTAGTTTGTTCTTCTGTTTGTTTCTGCATAAAGGAAGTATTAAAGGGGTCGCCCCACTGCTACCGGCTGGCCGGGAAACTGTGGAGTGGGTTGGTGCTCCGATGTTTCAGTAGCTCCTGTTGCAGTGCATGGGAGCTACAGAGACAGCATAGCACAGCAAGTTATACTGTTTCCTTAAAGTAGATAGATAGATAGATAGATAGATAGATAGATAGGAGATAGATAGATAGATAGATAGATAGATAGATATTAGATAGATAATAGATAGATAGATATGAGATAGATAGATAGATAGATAGATAGATAGATAGATAGATAGATAGATAGATAGATATTAGATAGATATGTGATAGATAGATAGATAGATAGATAGATAGATAGATAGATAGATAGGATAAGGCACCACACCAAAGCTAGTGTATGGGTGATGGACCCGTTTATTCCCAAGGCAACAGGTTCATCATCTATACACTAGCTTTGGAGTGCTGTCTCATCTTTGATATTTGGATCTTTTAGTGGACTACTGCTGATTGCACCCAACATCACTTGATAGATAGATAGATAATAGATAGATAGATAGATAGATAGATAGATAGATAGATAATAGATAGATAGATAGATAGATAGATAGATAGATAGATAGATAGATAGATAGATAGACATAGATAAATCCAAAGAAAGCACAGCACTCCCAGATTTGCTGAATACACAGTGATAATTTATTCACCCATCCATGTAACAGTATTACAAAAACATTTCTCTGTTACATGGATGGGTAAATAAATCCTCACTGTGTATTCAGTAAATCTGGGAGTGCTGTGCTTTCTTTGGAATTTCATAAACTATATTCCAGGATCAGGAATTTAACTGTTAGCACACCCATACAAGTTTTCATTTTGGACTTACACAGTGCTGCTTTCCTTTGTTTTTGTAGATAGATAGGTAGACAGACACAAGGATATGAAATATAGATATGTATAAAATACAGAGATAGATAGATAGATAGATAGATAGATAGATAGATAATGAGATAGATAGATATTGGATAGATAGATAGATAGATAGATAGATAATAGATAGATAATAGATAGATATATAGATAGATAATAGATAGATTAATAGATAGATAGATAGATAGATAGATAGATAGATAGATAGATAGATAGATAGTGGATAGATAGATAGATAATAGATAGATAGATTAATAGATAGATAATAGATAGATAGATAGATAGATAGATAGATATGAGATAGATAGATAGATAGATAGATAGATAGATAGATAGATAGATATTGGATAGATAGATAGATAGATAGATAGATAGATAGATAGATAGATAGATATTGGATAGATAGATAGATAGATAGATAATAGATAGATAGATATTGGATAGATATTGGATAGATAGATAGATAGATAGATATTGGATAGATATTGGATAGATAGATAGATAGATAGATATTGGATAGATATTGGATAGATAGATAGATAGATAGATAGATAGATAGATAGATAGATAGATAGATAGACACTGGGGACAGCTTGATGCTAATGTTTGTAAAGCGATATGGAATATAGCAGTGCTATATAAGTGCATAAAGTAAATAGATAGATATAGATAGATCTAAATAGATTATTAACCCTTAGAACTCACAGAACATAGACAGATAGATATGAGATAGATATTATTAGATAAGATACATATAGATATCAATAGATAAGGCAGATATAGATATGAATAGATATATTGTAAATATTGTATTGTTGTATAATTTTTCCTGTATCCTTTGTTCTTCAGCCTCCGCCCAGAGTCCATAAGCCTCGATTCAGGAAGAAAATTACCTCTGCCTCTAACACGGAAACTGCATGACTGCAGCCAACATCAAGAACCGCAGAATGTCTCTTCACTGCCTTAAAGGAGCAATTTGCACCATGTGACAAGGTGGCGCTAGAGTTAAAAAAAACGAAACAAATCAGCCATGACTTTCCCCTGAATCCTTCCCCTCCCTCATCATATCTGTCAGTGTTCAGCTTTCAGTACGTAGCTGCTTGAAACTGCTCCAAGAGCCTATGAAGCTTTCTGACTGAGCCCTGCTTGGACCTTGCAGCCCCTGAGGCCACAAGGTGGAGGCTGCCGTTGTCCTGAGTAGTAGCAGTGCCCGTCCACGTCCTGATGCCCATCTTAAGTATTGGTTTATTGATGACAATGAATAGCCATGTGTGTTGGAAATCTCTTCTCTGTACCTGCTACATCTTTACTTTTTGTTTGTATAAATTATGATTGTCTTTTTTTATGTCTCGGCTTCACCTGTGATCTTTAGGCGATGCGGGTAGGTTTACCCCAGTGGACTAGTCCGAAATTACTTTCCAGATGGAATGAACGGCTGTCAGTGCATCCTGCCAGGTAGTATGAGGGTAGGAAAAGAGGCTCTGGTTTTGTTTCCAGAAACAGCGCCACACTTGTCCAGTGGCTGTGTCTGGTATTGCAAGCTATTCCCATTCAAATGAATTGTTGCAATACCAGATACAGCTCAGGCGTGGTAGGAAAAGTACTCAGTGAGCCGTCCACGTCCGTACTCAAGTGTTTGGTATTCTTTTAGAGCCCTGATGGGTAGGAAGGACACCATAGTGAGCTTGTGTAGCATCCTGAATTAAAGGGCCATGGAGCCAACAGCCCCTGGGGTCCTAATCCGTGCCTCATAACATAAAAAAAACTTGTTCCTGGTCCCACCACTGCTCCACTCAAGTGCATGTGACTGCTGAGGCCTGTGATTGGCTGCAGCAGTCACAGTGCCAAGCGACTTTGCGGTCCTGAGGGGACTGGAAGCAGCCGAGAACAGAGCAGCGGTGGGACAGGTGAATAGAGTTTTTTAATGTTAAGGGGCACATTTTAGGACCCCAGAGTTTTTCTGCTCCAAGGCTGGACATTCTGACCTAATGGATTCTTTACTGGATAAATTGTAGGGATAAAAGTGATATACCTGGTCATATGAAAGCTGCTAACTTATAAAATATATAATATCCAAAATATGTCCTTTGTGATTAAAAAGCAGTCTGACATTTTTACAGGATATTCTCGCCAAATCTTTTTGTATTTTACAGTACCACTTGCAGTACCACTTTTCACCATCATGGTCAGGAAAAATGATCCATAGACAAATATGCAACAGCGCCCCCAATTCTTATACAATTTAAAAGAACATCTGTCACCATGTACCCGAGTAATAAACCAAATAAAGGGGTAGTTTCATCACAGTCTCCTGATTCAAATGTTGTCCCCCTGCAGATCAATGCCACCATTGCTGAGAAATTAAGCATTTTGTATTGTGCAAATGAGCTGTTCGGTGCAATGAAGGCGTCACAGTTGCACCTCATCGCACCAACAGCTCCCTTTCCTATTGTGACTAGCTCTGAGTGACAGGACCAGGCAGTGACGATGTAATCTCACCTGGCACTGCTTTCTCGCCTGTGCGTCGGCAGTACAGCCCTGATGCTTGCCAGGGCTACAGCTAGTACTCTGTAGCCCCAGCAAGCATCAGGGCTATACTGTCGACACATGGCCAAGAAGCAGGGCCAGACAAGATTACATCGCCACTGCCTGACCCTGTCACTCAGATCTGGGGGGAGGCGGAGCTAACCACGTTAGGGAAGGGAACTGTTGTGGCAAGGTGCAACAGTGACACCCTCTTTGCACCGAACAGCTCATTTGCATAATACAAAAGGCTTAATTTCTCAGCAATGGAGGCACTAATCTGCAGGGGGACAACGTTTGTATCAGGAGACTGTGGGAAAGCTGATAGACCTTCCATTCAAGAGACAAAATGCTATCCAAAAAATTCACCAAAATGAGCCGGTTTCTGGGTGACATATCTTAATTCAGAAATTACATTTTCAGATCTCCCGGTATTGTTCAGAGATGGTTTTGAAGATCTTACATAAAGATTTCTGGCCAAAAAAAAAAAAAAGTTGCCGTCTGATTACCCAGCATGCCCTGAGCCCCTATCCACCTATCAGTGAGGTTTGAGAGGGTTCAGGATCATCAATCCTTGGCCAGAGCCTCTCTTGCTCTGGAGGACATGTCTTGTCCTGCAACACACAGACGTCCCATTGATAAACCAGAGCACTATGTAATGCTTTATTTCTCCTGAGATGGCGCTGCAGGGAAATTAAACACTTACCGCTATGTTTCCCTACACATTATAGCTGATCGCCGGGTGTCCCAGCAGGAGAACACTTTATGGACCAGGTATTGTCAAAGTACCCTTCTATCTGTCCAAAGTAGACAGTCTCTTTAAGTGGAAAAGGCCACACACGCACAGGATTCTACACTGTAGTTAATAAGCCACGCCTATTTCAAGTGTAACCATGCCCTATATATAGCCACACCCACTTTTCCATCAAAAATCAGGACTCTATTGTGTATAGTAATATGGCTTGCGGCAGTAATGCAGTAGTGCTAAGTGTAAATAGCTGTTGTACATAATATTTATTTCACTATTATTTATGAAAAATATTAAAAATCTACAAAACTCTTAAGGTCTCACAAATATAGAAAAAAAAAATGTTGAACGCGTCCCTCCTTACTGTTTCGAAATTGAAAAACTATCATAAACTCCTCAGGCGTGCATATTTTGGCTTAGGCTCTAGACACCTGCAGAGCATTCTGAGGGTCATAGTTTCCACAGGTGTTGAACCACTGCCTGGACTGTTGCAATAATTGCTAATTGTAGTTTGTTCCCGAGGCGGGGCTTACATGCTGTGTGCTGAAAGTCTCTTTTTCAACTAATCTTAAAAAAAAAAAAAAAAAAAAGGACTGGTATATCATACAGTATACCCTTATTTTAATGAAAGTCTATAGGTGTCGTATGTAACAGTACAGGCGTGTTCACACATGGTGGCTGTGGTGCATATTTTCCATCATGGATTATCGTCTTTTAATAATTTAATTGACTTGCTGCCACGATTTGTAATCGTCAATTTATCAATTTACGTTGCGGATCTCCACCACAAATTTCAACTTTAGCAATGCAGAAATGAAATCCACAGCCATTTCCACTGCAAAAGCTGCGCTTTTCCACTGTATTTGACGTCCCACACGTTGGGGCCTCTTGTTAGAGACTTTGCTGGTGAAATTTAAAAAAATAAAACTGTGAGAACTGTACTCGCTGCAGCCTCTGCAGATGAAAATCAAGATTCCATAAGTATTTTATTTAGGGCCCTTTCATGCAACCGTATGCCATATGTCCCAGAGCGGCATCGATCATGCGCACTGGAGTGCACAGCATCATTGATTACAATGATGCTGTGCACGTCTGGCCATCTGCGTGGCTAATGTTCCGCACTCATAAAATCATGAGTGTGGGATAATAGTCCCACGGGTGGTCCGACGTGCACAGCATCATTGTAATCAATGATGCTGTGCGCTCCCAGGCATATGGCCCGCTCACAGACCATATGTCTCGGAGGGCATACGGTCGTGTGAAAGGGCCCTTAGGGTATGAAACTTGCCCCTACTAAATCTTAAAGGGACTTCCTAAAAATCCCAATGTTCAACAGTCCCAAATGGGCTGTGAAAGGGGTGGATTTAGGCAAATTTGTGTCAAAAGGCTATAGGGAAAAGCTATCAAAACTGGTGTAAAGTAGAACTGGCTTGCCAATAGTAACCAATCTGATTCCACCTTTCATTTTCCAAAGGATCTGTTAAAAATGAAAGTTGGAACCTGATTGGTTGCTATGGGCAACTAAGACAGTTCTATTTTACACCAGTTTGATAAATGACCCCATAAGTCTGTATTACAGCCAGAATCTGCTGACTTGAGATCACCACAGAACGCTATGCAAGTCTGGAAAGTTCAGGAGGCCACCATTTTATGGAAAGGCAGGAAATTGTTGACGAAGTGTAAAAAAACTAAACCTAAGAGGGTCAAGCTTATGTAGAAGTCTGATGCCTGCACACCAACCCCATAAAATTGTGCCAATTGTTATATGTCATCGACAGAATATCTACTGAGTAATAGATAATATAAGTACCAAAGTTGTCCTCTAGTACAATGTCAATAAAGTTTATTTAATGAAGAACAGGAAGTAGTGTTCTAGTACAGTGTCAATAAAGATTTTTTTTAAAAAGAAGAACAGGAAGTGGTCACAAACATACTTTTCAGGTTGGTCTCCAAGCTCTGATCTTGGCTCCTGATCGCAGAGATCAGCCTAAGGTTGCAAACCTGAGATCTTCATTGCTTATAAAACGTATGAGCCCCTAATAAACAATGTTTACAAAGTTGTGAAGAATCCCCTTTAAATGTGTTTTTTTTTCTGCAGAACCTTTTACTATATCATCTTGCTACTCTAACATGACTGCGTCTATATGGTGACCTGCCAGTACCCAAATGGTCATGATACTAGTGTTAACGAACAAGTATTTAGGTAAATGGTCACTACCCTCACCACCCCATGCTCTTGACAAATGGGAACCCCCATCTTGGATTCAACTCCTTGTGTTACTAGACCTAGTTTTGCATAAGGCATATTGGAAAAGAAAGCAGTGATCTGATTGGCTGCTATGAGTGCATCTTCTTTTATATTTGAGGCCTACTGAGACATACCAACATAGCAGTTGATAAATTCGGGGAATGTAAGTCCTGCCCTTGGAAACACACAAAACCCATATGGGACCACCCATTTATGGTCAGTACATACATAAACCCTTCACATTTTTAATCTAGGACAGCCCAATTTTGTCAGAACTGTCTCTGACAATTAAGGACAGTCCCTGCAAATTCGGGACTTTGGGCAACTATGCTGACAGAAGGGTCATTAAAGTAGCACTCCCCCAAAAAATCTTTTATTCCCTGACCTGTTAAAAATGTGCATGATGTAGTGAAGGTAATCTTCTTAGCAGTGACTGTATTTGTAAGTTATAACCTCCCTTCTGATCCTCAGCTGTGTCATGTGACCAACACTCTGATCTCCAACTAACACAGGATAGGAAGTCAGTTACGTCTCTATTCATTCCTATGAGACTGACATTGAAGCTCCCATAGGAATACAGAAAGAAACTGGCTTCCTGCCCACACATAAGATGCTGTGTTATTTGGAAAGTCAGAGTGCTGGTCACATGACACAGCTGAGGAAAAGAAGGGAGGTTATAACTCAAAAATACTGGTAATAAAATTACCTTCACTAGAGTTTACATCATTTACTTTTCTAACAGGTCAGATAAAACATTTTTTAGTGGGAGTGCTTCTTTAAAACTAGTGCACAGAAAAAATGAAGGAGAGACACATAGCAGCCAATAAGGTCACAGCTTTGACTTTTAATAACTTCAAAGTTAACTGCACTCTGATTGGTCGAATGAGATGACTCCACTTTTTTTTTTAGCACTGCACCCTACTGTGTCATGGTCAATTAATTTGTCATTAGACAAGGTCATAATCATATATTATGTACAATTCTTACATTATACAATGTACATGTATTATAATGTGGTGGTTGACAAAAAGACTTAAAGGATTCTCCATCAGAATTTTGTTTTAGAAAATCTGATTAATAAGGCAGTAAGTGACAAAAGAAGTCAAGATCAGTTCATCTGAAGTTGAAGACACACTGGTTCTGAAGGGCAATCTGCCTCTGTAAAGTAGTTGTACAGGATCAGAAAAACATGGCTGCTTTCTTCTAGAAACAGCGCCACACCTGTCCATTGGTTGTGCCTGGTATTGCAACTAAACTCCCATCTAAGTGATGGGACTGCGCAGCGGTCTGTGGACAGGTGTGGCACAGTTCTTGGAAGAAAACACCCACATTTTAAAAATATTCTACAACCGATATAAAGCAAGCAATATGCTTCATGACTCATTTGTTCAGGGGGATTGGCAGCAGAGTCTTCAATCAAACTGGCACGGCTACCAAATAATATATGTAACCAAGGTTCCTGACTTCCAGCGCTGTTGATACTGAATGGGTGAGATTTGACCCTGTAAGCCCTGCCCCCGCCTGTGTAAATCATTACATCTCAAGCGGTATTAGTAATCAGATTTTTTTGCAGTTGCTCTGAGAATCTTTTTGAAGCCCCATCAGTGTATCCCTACCTATCCACGGCTATCACCCGTCACAAAATGAGTGCCTCGTCCTTTTACCGCAGCGTAATATTGTGTCACTGTGATGTCTACTTTTGTCTGCAGCCGAAATACATGTTTTGCGTTGGCTGAGACCTGCACCGAGTGTATCATCCATGATGGTGACACCGCACTGACAACACATAGGTTAGTTCACTGGAGTAACATCAGGCGTTCGAAGGGTTGCTCAGGATTTGGAAGATGTCTGCTTTTTTCACAATTACGAAATCGGCGCCATGTGTTGTGTATAGCGTTGCTGCTCATCTCCATTGAAGTGAATGGGCCTGAGCTGCTATACCAGACACAACCAGTGGAAAGGTGGAGCGCTGTTTTTGGAAGAAAGCAGCCATGTTTTTCTAATCCCGTACAACCCATTTAAGATTTAGCTCTAATCTCACAATATTTATCATTTAAAAAAAACTTGATTTTTCACTGATTTTAGTGCCCAGTTCGGCATCTGTCATTTTCATATTTGAGAATAAAAAAAAAAAAAAATCATGTTGTAATTTGTGTAATGTATCTGGCAGGCCAGAGGAACTTTCTTTACAGGTGTTATGTATATTTTGGGTGTATTATTGCATTGTATGTGCTGCATGTTAATTTTTATTTTTGTCTTTTTTTTAAAGTTCTTTTTGAAGAGCCGTACGTACTAAAATAAATACAAATGCTAAGCTCAAGACATGTCTGTGTTGGTGTCTTTCTTCAAAATTAACCTTAGGGCTCATGCACACGACCGTATGTATTTTGTGGTCCGTGAAAAACAGATCCGCAAAAAATACATCTGTGTGCATTCCGTATTTTGCGGGACAGAACAACTGGCCCCTAATAGAACAGTCCTATCCTTGTCCGTAATGCGGACAATAATAGAACATGTTCTATTTTTTTGCTGAACGGAAATACGGATTTACGGAAATGGAATGCACATGGAGTAGCTTCCGTTTTGTTTTGTTTTTGGACCAATTGAAATGAATGGTTCTGTATACAATCCGCAAAAGAAACGGAACGGACACGGAAAGAAAATACGTTTGTGTGCATGAGCCCTTAAAGAGGTTCTCCAGAAGTACAATAGTGATGACCTACCCTCAGGAATACATAAGCCCTTCCCATTTTTGACCCAGGACAGCCCAATTTTGTCAGAACAAATTTGTTACTTTGGGCAACTATGCTGACAGTAAAGTAGCACTCCCACAAAAAAATTGGATTCCCTGACCTGTTAGAAAGATACACGATGTAAACTGTAGTGAAGGTAATCTTCTTACCAGTGACTGTATTTATGATTTATAACCTCCCTTCAGATCCTCAGCTGTGTCATGTGACCAATACTAATCTCCAACTGACACAGGCCAGGAATTCAGTTACTTCTCTATTCATTCCTATGAATCATTGAGGCTCCCATAGGAATACATAGAGAAACTGACTTCCCATCCACACATAAGATGCTGTGTTAGTTGGAAAGTCAGAGCATTGGTCACATGACATAGCTGAGGAACAGAAGAGAGGTTATAAATCACAAACACGGTCTCTAGTAAGAAAATTACCTTCTCTACAGATTATATCATCTACCTTTCTATAATGTCAGATAAAGCATTTTTTGTGGGAGTTCTTCTTTAAAACTGGTACACCAGAAAAATGGAGGAGATACACATGGCAGCCAATCATGTCGCTGGCTCGTCTTTTAATAAACTCACGGTTAACTGACAACTGCAATCTGATTGGTCGATTGGGATCTGCTACTTTTTTTTTTTTTAGCACCGTGCCCTACTGTGTTAGGAATTCCTAACTCCAGAAGTACAATATTCAATATTTGATCGGTGGGGGTCTCACTCCTGGCACCCACGCCAATCAGCTATTTAAAGATGCCACGGCACTCCCAACAGAGCTAGATACCACAGTCCATCATAAAATACTGTCCTGAGGATAGGTCATCAATAAAGGGGTTTTCCAGGATGAGCTGTCTAAAGGATAAGCTATCAATATCTGATCAGTGGGGTTCCTGGCACCCCTGCCAATCAACTGTTTTGGGCTAGCTCTGGAGCCAGAACCATACAGCTCCATCCATTGTGTAATGGACGGAGCTGGTTACTGCAGCACTGCTCTCATCGAAGTGAGGATAGGCAATCATTAAAATCCAGGAAACCCCCCTCTAGTCTTAAAGAGGTGGTCTGGTTTGAAAACTCCATCTTTTAGCCAGAATACGAATGGCTACAAAAATTAGAAGACTGAAAGGTGTAATACCTGATTACCCCTGTGATGGCGCTGCACAGATGCTGCCAGCTTCCTCCCTATAGGGTTGCCAAGTTTGTGTGCTTCTGTCAAAATTGGGTTGTTTTTTAGTAGACTGTTTTCTAACTGCTCAGCTCCTAGTTTGGTGGATTTTAGGTCTTTAGGCGGGCTGATGAGACTTGTTATATTGAAGCCATATTACAAGTACAGCCAGCAGGGGGCAGCATCACCAGTGGCAAGTCACTGCTCAGAAAGTGATGCTGCCTCCTGTTTAGAGAGGATTCACTCCAAGGGACAAGGATGTGCTGGTGGCTGTCACTATATCTGGAGGCACTCTGACTGTCACTATATCTGGAGGCACTCTGACTGTCACTATATCTGGAGGCACTCTGACTGTCACTATATCTGGAGGCACTCTGGCTGTCATTGTATTTGAAGGGACTGTGACTGTCACTATATCTGGAGGCACTCTGGCTGTCACTATATCTGGAGGCACTCTGACTGTCACTATATCTGGAGGCACTCTGGCTGTCACTATATCTGGAGGCACTCTGGCTGTCACTATATCTGGAGGCACTCTGGCTGTCACTATATCTGGAGGCACTCTGGCTGTCACTATATCTGAAGGCACTCTGGCTGTCACTATATCTGGAGGCACTCTGGCTGTCACTATATCTGGAGGCACTCTGGCTGTCACTGTATCTGGAGGCACTCTGGCTGTCATTGTATTTGGAGACATTTGGCTGTCACTATATCTGAAGGCACTCTGGCTGTCATTGTATTTGAAGGGACTGGGACTGTCACTATATCTGGAGGCACTCTGGCTGTCACTATATCTGGAGGCACTGCAGCTGTCACTGTATCTGGAGGCACTCTGACTGTCACTATATCTGGAGGCACTGCAGCTGTCACTGTATCTGGAGGCACTCTGGCTGTCATTGTATTTGGAGACATCTTGCTGTCACTTTAAACACTAAAAACACATCCTATCTAACCTGCATACTGAAGTTAAATGCCCCTTCTATATTCACTTTTATAAAGTACGTGTTTGCAATGTAAACATTCAGATACTTTTCAGATCGTCTTTTCGCTGGATTTGCACTTTAGACCTCATAACTCTGTCACACAGAAGGACTCAACTGAAAAAGACTTTACTTTGTAAAAAAAGAGATTTAACCCCTTGAGGACAGAGCCCATTTTGGCCTTAATGTCTGGGCCAAATTTTTGAATTCTGACATGTGTCACTTTATGTGGTAATAACTTTGGAACGCTTTTACTTATCCAGGCCATTCTGAGATTGTTTTCTCGTGACACATTGTACTTCATGACAGTTATAAATTTGAGTCAATATATTTCACCCTTATTTATGAAAAAATCCCAAATTTACCAAAAATTCGGAAAAATTTCCAAATTTCCAAATTTCAATTTCTCTACTTTCAAAATACACCGTAATACCTCCAAAAATACTTATTATTTTACATTCCCCATATGTCTACTTTATGTGGCATCATTTTGTAAACGTCATTTTACTTTTTTAGGACGTTAGGAGGCTTAAAAGTTTAAAAGCCATTTTTCAAATTTTCACAAAATTTTCCAAAACCATTTTTTTTTAGCACCAATGCAGATATAAAGTGATTTTGAGGGGCTTACATAATGAAACCCACCATAAATGACCCCATTTTAGAAACTACACCCCTCAAATTATAAAAAACTGCTGTTACAAACTTTGTTAACCCTTGAGGTGTTCCACAAGAATTAATGGAAAATGGAGGTGAAATTTCAAAATTTCACTTTTTTCGTAGATTATTCATGTTAATATTTTTTTTCTTGCAACATAGCAAGGGTTAACAGCAAACTAAACCTCAATTTACATTGCTCTGATTCTGCAGTTTACAGAAATACCCCATATGTGGTGGTAAACGTCTCTATGGGTTTGTGGCAGTGGTCAGAAGGAAAGGAGCGCCATACGGATTTTGGAGGCAAAATTTGCTAGAATAGTTTTTAGGCACCATTTTGTAATTGAGAGACCCTGACGCACCCCTACAGTGGAAACCCTCATAAAGTGACCCCATTTTTGAAACTACACCCTACAAAGAATATATTAAGGGGGGTACTGGCCACTTTGACCCCCTAAGCATTTTACGGAATTTGGAAACACTTGGCCGTGAAAATGAAAAATTTTTTTCTTCCAATAAAATGTTGCTTTAGCCCCAATTTTTTTTATTTGCATAAGGGGTAACAGGAGAAAAGCCCCCCCATAATTTGTTACCCATTTTCTCCTGAATACGGCAACACCCCATATGTGGTGGTAAACTGCTGTGGGGGTACATGGCAGGACTCAGAACAGAAGGAGCGCCATATGGATTTTACAACACAGATTTTGATGGAGTGGTTTGCGGGAGCCATTGATTTTTATTTTTTTGAGCTATTGTCTTATGTGGGGGCTCATTTTTTGCAGGATGAGGTGAGGTTTTCATTGGTACCATTTTGGGGTAAATACGCCTTTTTGATCGCCTGCTATTACACTTTTTGTGAGGGAAGAGGGAAAAAAATGGCTATTTTGGCATAGTTTTTTTAAAAATTTTTTTACAGCATTCGCCTGGGGGGCCATCTCATGTAATATTTTTATAGAGCAGGTTGTTACGGACGCAGCGATACCCAATATGTCCAACTTTTTTATTGTTGGAAAGTTTTACACATTAGATGCATTTTTGAACAGAATAAAATATTTTTTTTGTGTTGCCATTTTCAGAGAGCCATATTTTTTTCAGTTTTCGGGCGATTGTCTCAGGTAGGGTACAGTTTTTGCGGGACAAGATGACGGTTGAATTGATACCATTTTGGGGTAAGTATGCCTTTTGATCGCCTGCTATTACACTTTTTGTGAGGGAAGAGGGAAAAAAATGGCTATTTGGCATAGTTTTTTAAAAAAAATTTTTACAGCATTCGCCTGGGGGGCCATCTCATGTAATATTTTATAGAGCAGGTTGTTACGGACGCAGCGATACCCAATATGTCCAACTTTTTTATTGTTGGAAAGTTTTACACCTTAGATGCATTTTTGAACAGAATAAAATATTTTTTTTGTGTTGCCATTTTCAGAGAGCCATATTTTTTTCAGTTTTCGGGCGATTGTCTCAGGTAGGGTACAGTTTTTGCGGGACAAGATGACGGTTGAATTGATACCATTTTGGGGTAAATATGCCTTTTTGATCGCCTGCTATTACACTTTTTGTGAGGGAAGAGGGAAAAAAATGGCTATTTTGGCATAGTTTTTAAAAAAATTTTTTTACAGCATTCGCCTGGGGGGCCATCTCATGTAATATTTTTATAGAGCAGGTTGTTACGGACGCAGCGATACCCAATATGTCCAACTTTTTTATTGTTGGAAAGTTTTACACCTTAGATGCATTTTTGAACAGAATAAAATATTTTTTTTGTGTTGCCATTTTCAGAGAGCCATATTTTTTTCAGTTTTCGGGCGATTGTCTCAGGTAGGGTACAGTTTTTGCGGGACAAGATGACGGTTGAATTGATACCATTTTGGGGTAAATATGCCTTTTTGATCGCCTGCTATTACACTTTTTGTGAGGGAAGAGGGAAAAAAATGGCTATTTTGGCATAGTTTTTTAAAAAAAATTTTTACAGCATTCGCCTGGGGGCCATCTCATGTAATATTTTTATAGAGCAGGTTGTTACGGACGCAGCGATACCCAATATGTCCAACTTTTTTATTGTTGGAAAGTTTTACACATTAGATGCATTTTTGAACAGAATAAAATATTTTTTTTGTGTTGCCATTTTCAGAGAGCCATATTTTTTTCAGTTTTCGGGCGATTGTCTCAGGTAGGGTACAGTTTTTGCGGGACAAGATGACGGTTGAATTGATACCATTTTGGTGTAATTACGCCTTTTTGATCGCCTGCTATTACACTTTTTGTGAGGGAAGAGGGGAAAAAATGGCTATTTTGGCATCGTTTTTAAAAAAAAAAATTTACAGCATTCGCCTGGGGGGCCATCTCATGTAATATTGTTATAGAGCAGGTTGTTACGGACGCAGCGATACCCAATATGTCCAACTTTTTTATTGTTGGAAAGTTTTACACATTAGATGCATTTTTTGAACAGAATAAAATATTTTTTTGTGTTGCCATTTTCAGAGAGCCATATTTTTTTCAGTTTTCAGGCGATTGTCTCAGGTAGGGTACAGTTTTTGCGGGACAAGATGACGGTTGAATTGATACCATTTTGGGGTAATTACGCCTTTTTGATCGCCTGCTATTACACTTTTTGTGAGGGAAGAGGGGAAAAAATGGCTATTTTGGCATAGTTTTTTTAAAAATTTTTTTACAGCATTCGCCTGGGGGCCATCTCATGTAATATTTTTATAGAGCGGGTTGTTACGGATGTGGCGATACCTAACATGTTCATGTATTGTGTGTTTTTTATTTTTAATCAATTTTTTTAACTTTTTTTTTAACTTTTTTTTTTTCCACTTTCTGGACTCAGATCCACTTGGTTCTTCAAGAACCAGTGGGTCTGGTATTTTACAATACACTGCAGTACACTGTATAGTGTACTGCAGTGTATTTTCTTATAGCCTGTTCAAGCTCCTGCCTTTAGCAGGAGCTTCAACAGGCTTTCATGGCAAGCCAGACCAAAGCGTCTGGTTGCCATGGTAACCATCGGGACGCTGCCACAGCAGAGCAGCGTCCCGATGGAAGGGAGAGGGAGCTTCCTCCCTCTCATCTGCCCACACCATCAGCGCTGCCAGCGCACCGCAGCGCCGATGGAGAGGGAGGGAGCGCTCCCTCCCTGTTAACCCCTTCCATACAGCGGTCCCTACGGACCGCGGCATGGAAGGGGTTAAACTGCTGACATCGGTGCCAGCACCGATGTCAGCAGTTTCAAGCAGAGTATCAGCTGTATGCTGATACTCTGCTTGAATAACTCGGCCATTCAGAAAAATTATTGCGGGCGGCACTCGCGGCAGCCGCCCGCACATTGGAAGTCTCCCCCCCGCCGCCCATCTGCCCACCCATCTGCCCACCCATCTGCCCACAGCCAATCAGGGGGGCGGGGGGGACACCCTGACCCCCCCTAACCCCTGACACTCGGCGGGGATTCGCTAGAATAGCGCTATCCCCGCCGAGTACACGGAGCCTGCTGTGAATGGCTGGTCTGAATAGACCAGCCATTCACAGCGATCGCCATTATGGGGGGTGCACGGCACCCCCCGAGGCCTTCACTATGGATGGCTGGCTGTGTCTAACAGCCGCCATCAAAGCATGTTAACCCCGCTGCACTGAGCAGCGGGGGTTAACATGCATGACGTACCGGTACGCCCTGTTGCGCTAAGTACCTAGCGCCCATGACGTACCGGTACGTCCATTGTCGCCAAGGGGTTAAACACATTTTAAAAGCAGTAGTCACAGGCATGACAAATGTAAATCCAGTAACTCGCAGGTGACGTCTCCACTGATTTGGATTCTCCACTTTCCTTTTCTTCTCCATTTGGTTCGGACCATCATGACTGTTTCTCCGTTTGACTGCGGAGTTTACTGTACAGACTTCTTTAACCCTGTGTATGCTGCCCCCTCTGCCACATAAAAAGTCACCAGTATAAAAAGTGGCACATGGTAAATGGGGCCAGTTACAGGAAATTCAGGTTTCCAATTAATCTTACCTATTAAGCCTTCAGAGTGGACCAACCCTTTATAAAAATTAGATAACTTTAAACCCTCCTGGTGCCTGATGCAGCATGTACACATGGATGTATTATCTTCCCATGTCCGTTCTGTTTTGTTTTTTTTGCGACCCGTTTGCAGAACCATTCACTTCAATCGGACCCCAAAAAAAAACGGAAGTGACCCAGTGTGCCTTCCATATGTTTGTCGGCAAAAAAACGGAACATGTCCTGTTATTGTCTGCATTACAGGATAGGACTGTTGTATTAGGGGCCGGCGCTTTTGTTCCGCAAGTTGCAGAATGCACATGGCCGGTATTCGTGTTTTGTGGAACAGCAATTTGCGGACTGAAAAACAATAACGGTCGTGTGCATGAGCCCTAATAGTGATTATAGCCAGATACCACCAATATACGCCACAGCTGCCGGACCCACAATGCAAGACACAACAAATGGACGAGGGTGGATCTGTCTCATGGAAGTCCAATGTGTCGCACTGCTGCGCCATTTGCTGCAAACCCTTGGTTGTAATGATCGATGGTCTCAAGTGGGATAACCTGCTGAACAGTTTTTCTAGGCCATACATAAAACTGGAAAACTGCAGTATATTATGCAAAGGTACCATTTCCAAAAACAATAAAATATGCCCTACTGTCTGTGTCCCTTGAGCTTTATTAGGACAACCATAAGATTGGGCACCAGGTGGCGCTCTTTCACTTTGCTATTATCATGTTTTAGTGCAGGATATGCTGTGGCAATGCTACACAAGTCATCTTATTATTATATGTGACATCATTCACACCTATAAGTAAGGCCTTTTTTTAATAAGCATCTTCTTTATGATTCTACTCTCCTAGAATGTGCCACCGTTATGAGGTTTCTATGGATAACATTGTTATGGGAATCTGTTATGGGTGTTTGATGGCTGTGACTTATAGCAGTTGTGTGGCTGTCCCTGTTATTGACACTTTTCATTCCCTTCTAAGCCCCAAAATTCCAGAACCAGTCACTGACTTCTGCGCTGATGGCTTGGCCACCTACTTCAGGGACAAGATTGCCAGCATCCGGCAGGAAATAATCTCCCAGTCCCCAAATCTCAATCCTCCTCCCTCTTATTCCTCCACCTGCTTTCTCTCCTCTTTTGACCCTATAACAGAGGAAGAAGTCTCCAGGCTTCTCTCTTCTTCTTGGCCCACGACCTGTAGCAGCGATCCTATTCCATCACACCTCCTCCAGTCCCTCTCCCCAGCTGTCATCACTCACCTAACTACAATTTTTAACCTCTCTCTCTTCTGGTATCTTTCCCTCCTCTTTCAAACACTCTGTTATAACCCCACTACTAAAAAAACCATCTCTTGACCCGACCTGTGCTGCTAACTACCGACCGGTTTCTAATCTCCCTTTCATCTCTAAACTCCTTGAACGTCTTGTCTACTCTCACTTAATAAGCTATCTCTCTGCAAACTCTCTTCTTGACCCCCTTACAATCTGCCTTTCGCCCTCTTCACTCTACAGAAACTGCCCTTACTAAAGTGTCTAACGATCTCCTAACAGCAAAAAGAAATGGGGATTATTCCCTACTGATTCTTCTGGATCTCTCTGCAGCGTTTGATACAGTAGACCATAAACTCCTCCTCACCATGCTCCACTCAATTGGCCTTAAAGACACTGCTCTCTCTTGGTTCTCTTCCTATCTCTCTGGCCGCTCCTTTAGTGTATCCTTCGCTGGCTCTTCTTCTTCTCCTCTCCCTCTTGATGTTGGCGTTCCTCAGGGTTCAGTACTAGGTCCTCTACTCTTCTCCCTCTATACTGCCCCCATTGGACAGACTATCAGTAGATTCGGCTTTCAGTACCATCTCTATGCTGATGACACCCAACTATACACTTCATCCCTCGAAATCACCCCTGCTTTACTCCAAAACACCAGTAATTGTCTGGCAGCTGTCTCTAACATCATGTCCTCTCTGTATCTAAAACTAAACCTCTCCAAAACTGAACTTCTTGTCTTTCCCCCATCTTCTAACCCACCTAATCTTGGTCTGTGGTACTATCATAACTCCGGTGCAACGTGCCCGCTGTCTCGGGGCCATATTTGACTCTGATCTTTCCTTTTTTCCCCATATTCAATCACTTACACGCTCTTGTCGTCTGCACCTCAAGAACATTGCCAGAATCCGCCCTTTTCTTACGGTGGAAACGGCAAAAACTCTTGTCGTTGCCTTGATTCACTCTCGTCTTGACTACTGCAATGCATTACTAATCAGTCTCCCTCTCTCTAAACTCTCCCCCCTTCAGTCTGTCCTAAATGCTGCAGCCAGGCTCATCTATCTGTCCTCCCGTTACAGTGATGCTACTATTCTATGCCAGTCACTTCACTGGTTGCCCATCCACCACAGAATACAGTTCAAACTTCTCACCCTCACCCACAAAGCTCTCCACAGTGCTGCCCCTCCATACATCTCTTCCCTCATCTCCGTCTACCACCCTACTCGTACTCTCCACAGTGCTGCCCCTCCATACATCTCCTCCCTCATCTCCATCTACCACCCTACTCGTACTCTCCACAGTGCTGCCCCTCCATACATCTCCTCCCTCATCTCCGTCTACCACCCTACTCGTGCTCTCCGTTCTGTTAGTGACCTAAGATTAACATCCTCCATAATTCGGACCTCTCACTCCCGTCTTCAAGGCTTTTCTCGAGCTGCACCTACTCTCTGGAATGCTCTGCCCCTGAATATTAGGTCAATGCACAACTTCCCTACCTTCAAACGTGCCCTAAAAACACATCTCTTCAGGCAGGCTTATCAAGCTTCCTAAAATGACCTTGCCCCAACTAAAACGCTCTCCCACCAACTCCTCTGGCCTGAACTCGATCCTCTAATAGTCCCAAATCCGAAGCAGATTGGCCGACACCACACCTTTCACTACAATTACGGCTCGAATCCTACCTATCACAATCAACCACCTTATGTGTCACCCCCTATTCCTCATAGATTGTAAGCTCTTGCGAGCAGGGTCCTCGCTCCTAGTGTTTCAGTTGTATATTAGCTAGTCATATTTGTATTGTACAAGAACCCGATGATTTTGTAAAGCGCTGCGGAATATGGTGGCGCTATATAAATAAATATTATTATTATCTATGACTGTCCTTTGTATGGGGGATCTATGGATGTCCCTTTTATAGTGATCTATGGCTGTCCTTGGCATGGGGGATCTATGACTGTCCCTGTTATGGAGGATCTATGGCTATCATGTTTATGGAAATCTATGGCCGTCACTGCTATGTGGGTTGTTTGGCTGTGACTTATGACAGTTGTATGGTTGTGCCTGTTCTGGGGGACCTATGGATGTCCTTGGTATGGGGGTACTATGACTGTCCCTGGTATGGGGGATCTATGGCTGTCCATGGTATGGGGGATCTATGGCTGTCCATGGTATGGGGGATCTATGGCTGTCCATGGTATGGGGGATCTATGGCTGTCCATGGTATGGGGGTACTATGACTGTCATTGTTATGGAAATCTATGATCTATGGCCGTCACTGCTACGCGGGTTGTTTGGCTGTGACCTATGACAGTGGTATTGTTGTCCCTGTTCTGGGGGATCTATGGTTGTCCCTGTTCTGGGGGTACTATGGCTGTTCCTGTTATGACTCGGCTTTTTAATTTTTTATTAAAAGCCTGAGATTATACTTTCTGAACATAAATGCTACTAACCAGATGCAGAGAGCACCAAGATTTTAACCCCCGTTGGCCGATGATCATAATCATCTGGACTGAATCTGAACAACAACTAAAAACATTCCATGAACACATCAATCACTTTCATTCCACCATCAAAAACTCAACTACTCATTTACTGAAATTAACCATTTAGACATCCTCATCTCTCTACCAGAAACCAACTGGCTGCCCAACATATCTCAGAAGGGACAGTTTCCACCCTAAACACATAAAAACTCCATCATCTACAGCCAAGGTACCAGATACAACCACAAACGTCTGAACCCTACAGACAGGGATGAACACCTTGTCTGCCTCAAAAACACCTTTGAATCAGGGATACCATCCAACTAGAGTGGAAAACCCATTGGCTGGAGCCATCCGATTACCAGGATGTGAGCTCCTAAGATACAACAATCATGGGGTACCTCTAGTAGCCACCTACATCCAAATCTGGAGATTCTGAGGAGGGGGCTGCTCAGAGACTACATCCAATACTACAAAAAGATGACCATTTGAAATCGGTATTTCTGGCCCCCCTCCCCCAGCTTCTGTGCTATAGGAGCCCCCCAATCTCAAAACATCATTGTCAGAAGCTCACTGCCCTCCCAACAACAGCAGGAACATTCCCATGCAAACAGACCAAGTGTAAGACCATACATAATGACCACTGACAAGGTGCAGGTCCCCACTACAGATCAGGACTACAAGATCCCAAGTACCTTCACCAGCACCACACCAAATGTGGTCTCTATGTCGATGAAACTGGTCAGAAGCTTAGAACAAGAATGAACTCTCATCACCACACCATAAAAGAAGAAAGGAAAGATCTGCCTGTACTGGAAACACTTTTGCAGCCATGACCACAACATCACGGACATGAAAGCCTTGATATTAAAAAGGAATTTCAAATCTAAGGACAGGACAGTCTGGAAGTACAAGCTGATGACATCCTTTGACACACTTAGATAAAAAATGAATGTGTTGCATGGATTTATGTCCTTCTAGATCTCTTAAAGGGGTATTCCCATCTCACTAATGTAGTTTGTATAGTTAGATATAGCCATACCAATATTATTACTAATAGAATGTATTTATATAAAATGTACCATTTAGAAGATTTACCTATTTGTATATCCATTGTCCCACACACATCAGTCAGGCCGTTGCCCCTGGTTACGACCACCGTGGCCATGTAGTAGTGGTTGCCGGCTTGCTCTTGTTCAAACCCGCTCTGAGGTAACTGCTGTATTGTGGACACACATTACATGAGCATGAGGAGACATCTTAGGGTTTTAGCATTTTTGTCTGCGCTTCCAAAATGCAGAGAAAAGGATCCTGTTCCAAGATCAATTCATCTCTATGGAGCAGGATCCGGTTATAAAGTCTGCGTTTTGGACGGATCCTGACAATGGGGTTTTGGACTGGTAGCATCCAAAACGCAGATGTGAAAGTACCTAAGATATGTCTGCGCAATGTGTGTTCACAATACAGCAGTTACCTCAGAGCGGGTTTGAACAGGAGCAAGCCGATCACCACTACTACATGGCCACGTGGTCGTAACTAGGGGCAACGGTCTGACTGATGTGTGTGGGACAATGGATATACAAATAGGGAAATCTTCTAAACTGTACATTTTATATAAATACATTCTATTAGTAATAACATTGGTATGACTATATCTAACTATACAAACTACATTTGTCAGATGGGAATACCCCATTAAGGCAGCTGCAGCCCTCCAACTGTTACAAAACTACAACTTCCAGCATTCCCTAATAGCCATAGGCCAGGGATCAGTAACCTCCGACACTCCAGCTGTTGTGCAACTACAACTCACAGAATCCTCCTGTCACTTCTATGGGAGTTACAAGAACAGCAGAGTAAGTTTGCATGCTGGGAGTTGTAGTTTCACAGCAGCCAGAATGCTGAAAGTTGCTGATCCAGACATGCTGGGAATTGTAGCTTTGCAATTGCTGGAGGGCCACAGGTTGGGCATGCCTATCATAAAGTGTTTGCCCCATCATAGACAATGGGGGCATATCGCTAGGCTATGCCCCCATTGTCTTATAGGTGTGGGTCCCACCGCTGGGACCCGCACCTATATCAACAATGGAGTGAGGAAAGTTGAGAAGGGCGCACTGCGCATGCGCAACTGCCCTCCACTCATTTCTAAGGGGCCAAAAAAAATAGCCGAGCGCTATCACTTGTCTCGTCTACCTCACTATTATGTACTGTTGTGTGTAAATATGTGACTGTTCAGATACAGTGTTATAACGTGCCTGAGAAAGAGACCTGAGTAGTCTCAAAAGCTTGCAATGTTGTCATCTTTTTGGTTAGCCATATAAAGGGATCAACCACTGAGGAATCTCATTTTATATCCTCTAAAAAATATAAAAATTCAAATCACACTCCTCTGCCCATATTAAAAATAAATAATAAAAAATTAAGATCATTACCCTCACTATGTCCCAAAATCTCAGTACTATCAAAATATAAAAATATTTAGTCCATACGGTGAACGCTTTTTTTTGCTTTACCTCCAAAAAAATGTAATAAAAATTCATACACTCCAAAATGGTACCAATAAAAACTAAAGAATGCCGTAAAAACAAAACTCATAACACTATCGTATTATTGTATTTTTTCCCGATTTTCCACTCCATCTGGAATTTTTTTCCAGCTTCTCACTACATCATATTCAATATAAAATGTCAATACAAACTACAACTTGTCCTGCAAAAAACAAGCCCTCAAACAGCTGCGTGAACAGAAAAGTTATGGGAGCGCTCCAGGAAAAATTAACATTAAAAAAAAAAAAATGGCCCGTTTGCTACTGTAACTGCTGCACATTTTCCGCGCATAATTCTGCTGAGTTTCCACTATGTGTGAACGTACGCTATAGTTTGCGTTCCATGGATTTTTAATGAAATAAGTGTAGCATGATATAACATGTTAGCACCAGGTATCATATATTACTGAAAACCTACATCATGTTGTTTCTATCCAGTATTAATAAAGTTATATAATAAAAAAAAGTGACACCCATAATTTGCGAAAGTTTTAATAAAGTTGTTGAGAGAGAAAAAAAAAAAAAGGAGAGACGCACGCTGCTGTCTAGAGGGGGTGTGGTCAGACAAGGAGGCGTGGGCGGTGTCAGTTCGGGCTGCGCGGTCACTCTTCTCATTCATCCCGTGCCGGGACATGGTGTGTTGAGTCGGTTACCGGACTGATTCCTCCCGTTACAACAGGGAACATGCTTCGGGTGTGCAGGAAGGCCCGTGCGGCGGCGCTCGCTAAGGTAAATACCCACGAACTACCATGCAATTAACAGCAAAGCAGCTAACAACGCAGTGCGCCAGGCTTCGCGGTAGCGGACACGTACCAGTCGTGATAAGCGCCTCTCCTAGCACTGTCTCGTGGCATTATACCGGGCGCTCTGGCCTGACAGTGCACCGCGTATTGCTTTTACCTCCAGCCAATCGGCTGCGAGCTCAGTAACCAGACTAACCAATCACGTTGCGCCGTTCTGGCTTTGCCATCCAATCGCTGGACGCTTCAAGGACCTTTCAACTGTGTTACGTTGAAGGGCGGGCTAACGTGTGAGTGGCGTGTCCGCGGTCCAATAAGGTTTAGTTTTATTGTGATGGACGTAAGGTTTATCCAATGGGAAAGCTTGGCTTTGGTAGGTCAGTCTTCTGCTCCAGTGAAAGTCCTGAGGACAGATGCTAGAAGAGCAGCATGTCAGTGTCAGGGCAGTGGGCTGAGTGACGGGCTAGGGGGTGCGCTTACTGCAGCTATATCACCCCGAGTCCCTGCTTAGTCCTGTCAGCAGCGGCTGAGAGTCACTGTACGGCTGTATGTGACACTGGGACGTCGTGACCTTGTAGTGGGTGTCACTCCCAGGGCCTTAGCGAGTCACTCAGCTCCGTGCCTGCCCCTGACTGGCTGAGGAATGATGTGTGTCCTCTACGAAGTCCAGTCCTCACCAGAACTGTTCACATGATAATCCAAGGGTGAAGGGAAAGTCAGTCCATAAGACGAGGCTGAAGTTGGTTTCTTATTCACATCATTTGTATTTTTTGTTTTTATTTTAAGAATTTTGAGGAAACTTTATCAACAGTAACAGAAAAAATTGCAGTGAACCGTGCATAATGTACATCCGGTGAAAGCAGCATGAAAATACAAATAGTGGGCACAAAGAAAGTGTTTTCAGGAATGAAATGAATTCGGGCCAGTCATCTCACACTGCCAAGATACAGAGGGTGATGCCCCACATCAGATACCGTAGAGTTCAGGTTCTGGGCATGAAAACTGGCATCAACGGGAACTTTTTTCACTGATTTGAATAAGTAACTGATGTTTTCAAGGGGTTAAATGAATTCAGGTTAGTGCCAACATACAGAGGGTGATGCCCTGCATCAGATACAGTGGAGTTGTACTTATTCAGATCAGTGAAAAGTGCCTGTTTGCCCACTTTGATGCCAATTTTCATGCCCAGAACCTGTTCGGGCCAGGCTGACCTCCACTGTATCTGATTTGTGGCATCGCCCTCTGTATGTCGGCAGTGTGAGATCTCTGGCCCGAATTAATTTACCCCTTAAAGGGTTTCTGTCACCAGTTTTGGGCATATAAAACAGGATGACATTTGCAATGTGCAAATGTCACCTGATGCCCAAACTGGTAATCATTTTTTTACTGGTGTCCCCGTTTTTGTAATAAATCAACTTTTGTCATATGCAAATTAATCTTACTAGGTGCAAGGGGCGGTAACCCTGCACCTAGGAGCGCCGTTTCCCTACCTTTATTCACGCCCCCTTTCTTGTGATGGACAGGGCCAGGCAGCTCGCTCTATCTGCTCCTGGCCCTGTCCGTGCTGGAAATCCCGCGCCTGCGCCGTGCGGACTTCATTTGGCGCAGGCACAGTGAGTGCCGATGGCTGCCGGGCTCCCGGCTTCCTCACTGCGCCGATGACGTCACAGTACACCCGGAAGAGAAGGCGGCGCAGGCGCAGTGAGGAAGCCGGGAGCCCGGCAGCCATCGGCACTCACTGTGCCTGCGCCAAATGAAGTCCGCACAGCGCAGGCGCGGGATTTCCAGCACGGACAGGGCCAGGAGCAGATAGAGCGAGCTGCCTGGCCCTGTCCATCACAAGAAAGGGGGCGTGAATTAGGCTTCATTCACACGACCGTATGTGTTTTGCGGTCCGCAAATTGCGGATCCGCAAAAAAAAACAGATGACGTTCCATATGGCATCCGTGTTTCTGTTTTTTTTGCGGATCCATTATAACAATGCCTATCCTTGTCAGCACAACGGACAAGAATAGGACATGTTCTATCTTTTTTGCGGAACGGAAATACGGACATACGGAAACGGAATGCACACGGAGTACCGTCCGTTTTTTTTGCGGACCGATTGAAATTAATGGTTCCACAGACGGACCGCAAAAAAAAAACGGAACGGACACGGAAACAAAATACGGTCGTGTGAATGAAGCCTAAAGGTAGGGAAACGGCGCTCCTAGGTGCAGGGTTACCGCCCCTTGCACCTAGTAAGATTCATTTGCATATGACAAAAGTTGATTTATTACAAAAACGGGGACAAAAGTAAAAAAAATGATCACCAGTTTGGGCATCAGGTGACATTTGCACATTGCAAAACTGGTGACAGAAACCCTTTACATCACACTTTCTTTGTGCCCACTTTCATGCCCGTTTTGTGCCCATCTTTTGTATTTTGATGCCGCTTTCAACTGATGTACGTTAAGCACGGCTCACCTCAACTTCTTCTGTTACTGTTGGTAAGGTTTTCTCAAAATACCTAAATAAAAACTAAAAAATACAAATGACGTCAATAAGAAACTGACGAATAAGAAACCAACTTCAGCCTCGAGTCCATAAGGGACTTTACAAATCTCCGTAGAACGGTGCGATCGCTCCCAGTCTGACCAGTACTACGGTATTTCACCCTTTAATGACCAGTGTCCTCACAGCTACTAACACCCCCAGAAACCTGCCGATCAGAACAACAGGAAATGTCTTAAAACACTAAAGACCTATTCTTACCTTAAAGGGCTACTCCAGTCTGGCACATTAACGTATCGCTACGATACGACACCAATGTCAGATGCTCCTGTCTCCAGAACGGGACCTCCAAAGCGGAGGAGTGCGCGGCGTGCTCATCATTCATCGCCATGGGAGTTTGGAAAATATCCAAGTTAGGGTGGGATCGCATTGGCGCTACGGCCTTCTGTTATAGGTTCTGTCGATGGGACTATTTTTTTTTTTTTCCATCATGCGTAATGGAACCGTTATGTGTCCCCATAGACCTGTATTAGGACAGAGGAAAACGGAATGACTCCCTAAAAGTCCGATATAACTCTGTTATAAGGGAACCTGTAACTGAATTCCGTAAGGTGGATGCGAACCCGCCCTTACCGCGGTCCGCTGTCTTCGGAAGACTCGTAGCCATGGAAGATTTTTGAATATATTAATACCGTTTATATTTTAGGCACTGTAATATTTGCAGTTTTAATTTGTCGCAGTTGTTACACGTGATTTTAGGATATTTTTTTATTTTGGTTGAGATCACGTTGCAGGACATCGCGGGATCAGCCGCCATGGATTAGATAAAAGGCATATTTTAGCGAGCGCAGAGTATAGGCAGTTAGTGGCCGGTTTGGATTTGGAAGCTGCTATGGAGGCCCAGATAGTGTGGTCCACTCCTGTCCCTGGTATAGCTTTTCACCATTCTAGTGACTACTGCAATACCAGGCGCAGACTGTGGACAGAAGTGGCGCTGTTTCCACCAACCCATTCATCTGAGCTCCTTCAGCCCGTTTATAGGGGTTGTCCACCTAGGACGGGGGTAGGCAACCTGCTCTTCTATGATAGTGTTCCCCAACTCAGGGCCCACCTGCCGGCCATGTTTTCAGGATTTCTTAGTATTGAGCAGGGGATATAATTAGTGTCCAGGCATCAGGACTTACCTCAGGTGTTCATTCTGTGGGATGTTCTCAAATCATGGGCCCTGAGGACTGGAGTTGGGGAACGCTGTTCTAAGAACTCTCACAGAAATGAATCGAGCATGCTGGGAATTGTAGTTTCACAACAGCTGGAGTGCCGGAGGTCGTCGACCCCTGACCTCGGAGGTAGGTCATGAATTGATAACGGTCGGCTAGCTGCTAGAGCAAGCACTGACTGGCATCTGCAGAGAAAACAGTGTTACAATTTCAGCTTCCCCAATCGCCTTGTGCTCCGTGTTCAGAGGATGGTTGTATACGCAGCCCAGACGGAGGGTCCGGTCCTGCGTCCATTGGTCCCAGCAGTCATGTGATCGCCAGATGACAGTTCACATGATCGTTCTGCTAGACCCAGGACAGCCTGTTAGGGAGATTTCTTTATAAAAATAAATACCTACAAAGCCCTTGTGACCATGTCTTGTATTAAAATGACCAGCAAGAGGAAGGGGGAGGGGTAGCTTTCTAAAGTGGTTCCTATGAAACTGTCCATTTTGGGATTGGCTCTTCAGATGAGGCCACAACTTCACTCCAGCAGCAACCAGCACAGTGGTAGAAGTAATGGTAGGAGAATTATAGGTACTGGAATCTGTCAGATGATTATT